>JBAMJV010006866.1:0-38600 GCA_037951105.1 Echinarachnius parma | reverse complement strand
CCCTTTAACAATACGTACGTTACGAGTAGGTTCACTTTTTTATACAATTGTAACACCCATGATAGGAGTTGCAAATGTCTGAAATCTAAAAGCTTCCAGGGGCTCCGCCCCCTGGACCCCCATTATTGTCCCCAAATGTGGGTGCCCCCCAAAGTCAGCCCTAGACTATATCGATGGCTATATAGTATACAGGATCACGTGGACCCATCTCATGCAAGGCTCAATCTTTTCCTCGCTATGCCCTTTAAAAATACGTTACGAGTAGGTTCACTTTTTTTATACAATTTTAACACCCATGATACGAGTTGCAAATGTCTGAAATCTAAAAGCTTCAGGGGGCTCCGCCCCCTGGACCCCCATTATTGTCCCCAAATGTGGGTGCCCCCCAAAGTCAGGTCTTCGAGCCATCAAGACACCTTCAATGAGCGCATAATAAAAACTTCCGGGCATGCCAATGTGGGGCTCTTTTTAAGCCCCCCCCCCCCCCCCCCCTCAACAGACGGCCCTCCACTTCTTTCTTCTTCTTTTTTCTTTGTGGGGGGAGGGGGGGCAGCAGCCCTCGTCCCACTTCCGATGCCTATGTGTAATGGCCCTAAGTATAGTATTACTACTCTTCCCTAGCCACCCGCCCCCCCCCCCCCCCCAAAAAAAAAAAAAAGAAAAAAAGAAAAGAAAAAAAAAGGAAAATGAAAGGGTCGGATGAAGCCATTATGCTCATACACCCTAGGACATTATTCATTCACTTTACCATACAATTGCAAACACACACACACAAACAAACATATTTTATACACGTATAGTGCATAAACAGACACACACACATGCATAAATGCACACGCACATACACAAACACGCACACACAAACGCATGAACGCATGAACACACACATGAGCTTCCAAAAGGCGCTAAATCCACTATTTTAACTTTGGAGACTGGAAAGCAGGTTTCTTTGACAAACTTTGCACACATGCCCAAGACAAAAAAATAGAAGTGGATTTAGCGCCCTTTTGAACTAAGCTCTACTAAACACACGATATGTATATTCATTTTATGCATATTAATGTAAGTTTGTACAAAGATTATTCTGTTGGATTCAAATAAAAAGTGTAACAGTATTATAATAAGAAAATCATGAAGTAAACATATTTGTTTAATCATCAATCCTTTAATAAATTAATCAAAATACATTTTTGTAGAACAATTATGGAAAT
This sequence comes from Echinarachnius parma, assembly GCA_037951105.1. NCBI lineage: Eukaryota > Metazoa > Echinodermata > Echinoidea > Clypeasteroida > Echinarachniidae > Echinarachnius > Echinarachnius parma. Next base: position 37,389 of record JBAMJV010006866.1, on the reverse strand, counting down.
CTCATGACGTAATTTTATCGCTTGCTGAAAACCGCTTCTGAGGGCCTGACAAGCGGTGCGAGTTTTCCGCTCTCAAGCATGCATCCAGGAGATTTTATCAGTGTTGACACTTTCTTATCACTTGCCCCTCTCTCTATGATAGCACTGGGGCCTCGGGGGGGGGGGGGGGGGGGGGGCAGTAAACACAGCTGGGATTGTTGACAGTAGTGACAAAACTGTCAGAAACTGATAAGAATGTGACCGAGTTGATTACCACGATGGTGGAAATCTAACTAACGACAGAATCACCTAATGTCACTCTCTTGAAATATAAGCAAGTACATACAATTCATAATAATAACAATAATTTGAAGAAAAAAACAATAGAAAACATAAGGGGGCATTTTTTGGAAAAAACAAAGAAATACATAAGGCGTGCCCCCCGATCATTTTGCGTGCCCCCCCCCCCCCCTCCCCCCAATCAGTCCGACCACGCTACGCCACTGGCTGATGCTGCAAGATATTGTCTGTCTAATCTGTCCAGACGATATGATATGGCTCTCATGGTCGATTTCCAAATGTTCTCCAGGTGCTGCTTCATGGTGACATGCTGGTCCAGATTTAATATCAATATATTTTACATAATAATGCGCATTATCAGTTGGCTTATACAACGGTGTCCCTTTCAGTTACAGATTTTACTTCAGTCTAGTTTTTCAACATAGTGGAGTGTATTCCTGTTGAAACGAGTACTGCCACCTAGTTGCATAAAATTGTTACAGAATGTGTGTGAAGTTGCATCTCTCTCCTGCCACCCAAGTTGTCACTAGAGTAGTACATGATGTGCTTTTGGTAGTGATGAGCGATGTCATTGGCTCTAAGAACATGCTGATCCCACCTGTAGGAATTAATGCAAGAAAGAAAGAAACAATGACTAGAAGTTGTGTTTGAAATATCCTTTTACATTTAAAATGTCAAAATAAGTATTACAGTGGGGTAGTTATATTGGGGGCTAAGTGTGTGTCCTCATATAATGAGCTTTTTAAAATTTAATGTCAAAATATTTTATTAAAGTGGGGGTCAAGTCAGGGAGCGCATGTCTCCAAATAATTTGATAAAAACAATGACAAAAAAAGTGCCCCCCTCCCCCCAAAAAAGAAGAAAGAAAATAATAATTACACATCCCTCCCCACCCTATGTAACTGGAATACAAGTTTCAGAGTGAGTGGTTGACATCAATTTAAATCACTCGTTAAGTCAAACAAGGTGACCAAATCTCTGCGAATAGTAATCTGTACTCCCCCCCCCCCCCCCTCACACTTCCTCTTTATGAGCGTTTGGGTGTAATACAGATCGCCTGTAAGTATTTCAACAACAGAAATGCACAGAAAATGGAATTAATGAATACTATCATAGAGTGTAACTGGAAATACTTTTTTATCATTCTACTAACATTGATACCTCCAAATTTCATTAAATTAAATTCAACTAAATTTTCTTTGATTTCACTCTACTCATTAAATTTGACAGCAAGTATAAGTTTTAAATTGCTTAAGGAGAAATTGCTTTACTATTAATTTTTCTCAAATCAATACAATTTCCAAACTAACAAAACTCCTATGTCCTAACAAAACCCCTAATTATTATTCCTAGCACTAAACCTTTAACAGTAATAAAGCAACAACAGATTTTGGATCAACTGTCACCAGATCAAATGTTTCAGAAAAGATAGTCATACCTAGGCTTATTAATGTTATTGTCCTTTCTGCTCCACTGAAGCACCGAAGTACTGATCTCATGCTGTCACAAGTTCCATGATCTTGCATCATAAGTCCTGTTTTTATGAGAAAAGAGAAAATAACTAAAATTTAATTATCAAGCGAACTCAATTGAAAGATAATAATGGACATGGTTAACACAACAACATTCTATACCAACAGTATTTTACCAACAAAATTCAATTAATGCAGACATGCAATCAATATACAAATCGTCAACTTCATCAAAATCTGAATTTAAATCATACCTATAGCATATCTTTTTTGTTTTAATACCCCAACACATACAATGTGTATTAATTTTAAATAAATAAAAAAACATACCCGGCAGTAAAGCAGTTATCCCCATGCTCACCTGGGTGTGACAGAACTAAGTACATCAGTAACCAAGTGGTAATGGCACTAGTAATATTTCTGCTACATCTATATTATTTAAAAAATGAATTACTGGATTATATTTCAAATAATGTGTTAAGAGGCCGAGCACACTAGCCTACCCATTTCCATTAATGTGGAGAATAAATTGTTAATTGTGATTGTACTAGGTGGGCCCTGTGCTATCTGGCTACTATTGTAGGCAATATGACTAGCCAGGTATAGCCCACGCTTAAACCATGTTACATTGGTGATGAGGGCTAGCCTAAAAATCCATTGTTAAATTCATGGTTACATAAAGCTGGACAATTCAACCACTCCATTCAACCAACTTTGCATATCTCTAAAAATTGCAAGATCAATTACCTTAAAAAGATAGGCCAACACTAGAACCATTGGGGCACCCAGGAACAGACTGCATGGAAGGCCAGAGTCGGACGGAGTAACATGTAGGACTAGTTTACACTGGTTGGGCTAACCCAGGCAAGTACAGCGCTCAGCAGAGCCAGTGTCTTCCTACAGCAAGTAGAAAAAAAAAATATATGTTTAGAAACATTTTTAAAACGAATTACAATTTTCGAATTTTATGTTTGTATAAAAAGGAAAGTTTTCTCTATGAAATACACCAAAGTCAAAACAACTTGGAACAAAATCAATGGCTTCTCAAAAGTCAAAATGGTTCAAAATTTGACTTTCCCACCATTTCATGATCAGAAATAAGAAGAATAACTATTCAGCGGTATCGTTTTAAACATAAATCACGGTACTACTACTAGGCTGAGCTTGGGCTAGCCGGCTAGTACTACTAGGCAATAGGACTAGCCGGGTATCCCAAACCCATTGCTGATGTGGGCTAGCCTAAATACAGTTAAGGCGTTAAATCCATGGTTACATACATTTAAAACTTAACAATTCAAGCATCCAATCAACCAACTTTGCCAATTTCTTAAAATTGTACAAACAAACAATTACCATGAAATGATGAGCTAGCACCGAAAGCATAAGGGCACCCAGGGGCCAGGAACAGACTGCAGGGAAGGCCAGAGAGTCCGAAATTTATGGATGGGGTTCAGCATGCAGAGCCAAAGTAAGACGTGTAGAAATATTTGACACTGGTTAGGGAACCGGCCGGCCAGGTACTACATTCAGCAGAGCCAGAGTGGAGAAGCTTGATTCTTGAATCTTTCCAATGACTTCCTATAGTCTATACCTACATAATAAAGAAAAGGAAAAACAATGTTATGTTTGTATGGAAATGTAATGTTTTCTGTATGAAAATATTAACCATATCCTAACCCACAAGTAGACTGTGTGCCAATGGACATTCAAAGTAAGACTAGATTTCTGCTGATTTTACGGAACAGTGGCTAAAAGCCATGTAGGGTCAGTAATAATTTTGAGCCCTGTTTATGATAAATTGAAACCCAAAAGTGTTTATGCTTAGGCCGAAGCCAAAAGTAGTCCGACCTAAGGGTAAACATTTTAAATTGAAGAAATGATTTTCTGTCATAAATAATAGGAAAGGTGAGTATCTTCAGTTTCTGGAACTGTGTTCAGCTAAGCATATGGTCTCTCTGATTTGCTGTAACACACTTTAAATAATGGAATTATGGAATTTTGTAAACATTGTTTTCTTCCAGAATTAAAGAAGTGTTTTGGGATAGCTCATGCATAGGACAATTAATTGTACCACACAAATTTTGCATAATACTGCCCTCTTGCGATGGGATGGAATTCAATCCAGATTAAAGGGACTTAGTAACATTGTCCAAATCCTCAAAATAAAATTTTAATTCTAGCGGTTCCCTTATAGTCTTGTTGTATTCGTATTAACAATAAAATCATGGGACAGGTTTCGGTTTTTCAAATTTCCCTTTCGTTACAAAGATATGTATGATTGAAGTATTCAGATAAGAAAAACTCCGGGCGAGTTTTTCTTCCGTGTACAAAGTGAGTGCAGTGAGTTACTGAATATCACTTTGCATTTTCGCTCATTATACTTGGCCATACAATGTCCATTTGACTTGAATTTGTCACACAATACCCTGTGGACATATGAGATAACAACAATATACATTGCACCAACCATTCATCACTTTTTGCACATGTCAACAAAGTTACTAGATCCCTTTAAACATATATTTGTATTTAATGCCATTATTTTCTTTCTTTTGTATACATTTAGGGTATAATTGAATGGGAATATGATACAGTTTCATGTATTTTTGCTTTAAAATGAACTAATTAGTTAAGTAACTTAAAATTATTTTGTGAGGAAAATACTATATTATTTTAGTGGGAACCCTGCTACATATGCTATGTATGTACAGCAATGTTTTCACACTATGTATGCACAATTTTTTTCTTCACATTTTCACTGAATTAAATGAACTTTAAAGGGTGACTAAATTACAAACGCATGTTGACTTTTGTTGATCTGTAATAATGAATATATCACATATCTTTTGACTATTTGATGTACATTTTTGTCATATTTGTTATATTATTTTTTCTAGTACGGTACTTTTATTCTACCTGCTAAGCTTCACCGCTAAAAAAACCTTCCAGAAGCAATTGACTTTTGTGACATCATATACCATTCAACCATCAGTCAGCTAGATGAACAAAAGACATTGGTAATTCCCTTCCTATATCAACTGACCACCTGTTCACAATAGTATTGCATGTTTTATACAATGCCCACTCACCATGAAAAGAAGGGTTTCAATGAAAACATCCAATGCTAATGCAATAAGGTACTTAGTGGGTGAGAACATATCTTTTGTTCATGTTTATCTAGCTAACTGATGGTTGAATGGTATTATGATGTCACAAAAGTCAATGATGGAGGGTTTTTTTAGGGGTGGAGCTTAGCAGGTAGAATAAAATTAATAGAAAAAATAATATTAACAAATATGACAAAAGTGTACATCAAATAGTCAAAAGATATGTGATGTATTCATTATTACAGATCAACAAAAGTCAACATGCATTTGTAATTTAGTCACCCTTTAAATCCAAGCAGCAAAACATAAAGAAAGTTGATATCTGATAACATTAATAAATCTTGAAACACAACTAAAAATACAAGGGGAAATGCCTTTTGTTTTGTACATGCTCCGATGGGTGGAATTTGTAATTTTCTTTTTTGTTTATACTGATATAAATATTAATCATAATTTGTAATTGGCCATCAGGTGAAATAAAAGTTTAAAATGGCAAAATAATTCACGAGGGATTGAAAATTATTGCAATCTAAAAATTTGACAATGATAGATATCTTCATACTAAAGGGGCATTTGAAAAAATCTAACCCTATTCTATTCTTCTCTTGCCATATGCCAAACAACACGGTAGAAGAGAAATGTGGAAGCTCAAATTAATTTGTGGAGTTAGTCACTTTACCTTTAAAGGCATGCCTGTAAAGTGTCTTAACTCCACGAAAAAAACTTGGAGCTTCCTCGTTTCTCTTCTGCCGTGTTGTTTAGCTTATGGTAAGAGAAGAATAAAATAGGGTTAGATTTTGTTTAAATGTCCCTTTAGTATGAAGATAATTATCATTGAAAATCATTATTTGAAAAGCGTTGCCAACGCTTTAAAAAAAAAGTACAATTGTCCTAGCCCGATTGAACTTTGAGCCGAGTGAGCGCAAATTCCATGAATTCTTCACCGTCTGTAAACATGCACGGGTGCGGATATCGTCAACGGATGAATATTACTGCTACAAATGTACGATAGGCCATCAGTATTCGGTGATAAAATATTAACTCAATATTCGCTTTTTTCACTAGGTAAACAGTGTTCGTTTTCTTTCAAACTTTCACAAATCGTTCAATTGTATTTTACAATGATATTGATGTAGGATTGAAGTCTCAAATGTCTCTTTCGGCAGAATTTTACACTTTACAGGCATGCCGTTAACTAAGAAATATTTTTACAGTACATCGATTCCTAACCTGCATACAGGCATCCATTACGAAGAGTTGATAAGCAAATGATCCCCTTCCCTACAGCAGTTGATCTTGAGCCTACTAAAAAATGGAAAAATATAAAAAATAAATAATAACAAAATTTAAAAACATTGGGCCCCCCCCCCCCCCATAAAAAAATTAAAAATCAAATCAGTCTAACCTCACCTAAGTTACAAACTCAGTACTCAAACAATATCTAATTGTGACACCACACTAATGAATGATGTATGATGCAAGATATTTCTGCCTACTGTAGATATTCTGTGGATGATTTCAGGAAGTATTCCCCACGGTATGTGCGATGAATTTAGAAGTAAGAGCAAAAGAAAATTGAACAGCTCTTTTGCACACAATCTTACTCTTAGCTCCCAATGGATGCCTTGAAATTGTGGGGCTCGTATGGACATCGCAAGATAGTAGATACTCTTACGATAAATTTTAAGAGACTGTCCATCTTTTGCAAGCCAAATTTCAAAAGTTGTGAGGTTATTGTCTTATACAGAAAGAAAATGCAATTTAATAGCATGCCTGAAACAATTAGGGCTTGAAATCTCTTTTCGTGGAGTTATAGACCTAAAGATAGTAAAACGTCACAGCCATTTAATTGTGCATTATACTTGTATAATTATTTGTAAAAATAATAAATAATAATAATAATATACACTATTTATATAGCGCCTAATATGATTGATGATCATCTCTAAGTGCTTTACAATGATATTATTACCTCGGTCATAGGATACAATGCAAACCAGCACACATTGTGTGCACCATCTCCACTCCCTGTAACTCCCTACAACTTCATGTAATTGCAATATTTGCAACGACAATGTTCACAGCTAGTGCGCGCTGGTACGGTGTACAAGGAAGGCATGGTAACTACCATACGCAGTGCTCAAAATTAGCATAGGCCCGCTGGCCCGGGGCCACTAAAAATTAGCTTCGGGCCACCAAATTTCATTGATCCTAAATTCTACTGGCCCGATCGGGCAAGCAAATGTAACAGAATTTGTTATGTTTATCCTTGGACCTTGTTTTGGGCCAGCAGGTATAGGTTTCGGGCCACTAGAAGTTGACAAATCTTGTTTTTACTTGCCCGACTGGGCCACAAAGCAAAAATGTTAATTTCTAGCATTGCCATACGTAAACATTAATGCGCCACCCTATGACCTTCGTAGTGATATTTCACATAAAATAATTATTTCCTTATCGTAAACATGGATTGTTTTCCTTCATGAACTCACACAGCAGAATGAACAAATAAGTCAAGATTTCATCAGTTACGAATGTTGAATGTCTTTCATAACAACCAGGACGGCAAGCTGTGGCGCCATGCGAGAGTCAACAGTTTAATATCTAACTACTGCTTGTGTAATACTAATAGGTTCCTTGTTTACCCTCCACTGCGCGCCCCCCATATCATTTGAAAAGCCAAATATACTCATACTCCCTAAAGAAAAAATGGTATCACGTCCACTGTATGCAGAATTTATTAAGCCTTATTTCAATGTAAAATTCAAACTTTTTACTTCCGTGGTTCTGGAATGAGCGATTGATGAATGGGGTAGGTACTATTTCGTTGCCCGAACGAAATACATTACATACGGGATAAAATTAAGCATTTGGGTCATGTCACTTTCATAATCATATATTCAATTTTTTGTTAGTTTTAGCAGAACAACGATAGCTAGTATACTATTAAAAAGGAAATTTTCCAAGGATTTCACAGATCCAAGCCAATTAGTTGAAAAGACATCAACAAATCTGAAATTTATCGTGAAACTCGACCCGTTCAAGTGAGTAGTGCGCCGATAGACTGGCGCCTGGTTACGTACGGTAACGGGGAGCGGCTACCCCGCCGAGCTGCCGGGTGCGCTCCGCAGACAAAAGCCGGTGTGCGCGCGGGTTCAGTGAGTGCGGGTTCACGGTTGTACAGCCGGTGAATTACGCATGCCAGAGCAGGTCTACCTTCCGAATGAATAGAGTTGAACTGTATACAAATTATACACATTTACTGTTTGAAAATGTTAATTATAACTCTGAGAACACTCTATTTAATAAAAATACAGAAAATATAGTTTTATCAAAGTTAATTTTACCTTAATTCAAGCATTCAATGCTGGAAGCTCCGTCACTAATAAAGGCGTCATGTCAATGCCGGCTGCGCGCGATGTGCCGTACGCGAGCTGGTGCAAAATTTGGACATTAGGTGCATATTATATCCTCGAAAAAACGCAGTTAAAATACAAATTCGGGAAAAAATCACAATAATTAGTAAGAAAATACTACTGAGATGCCAGGAAATAAAAATGGCATGACTTTGAACTTTTAAAAACATAAATTTTAAACAACAAATTTAGGGGGCGAGCCGTCCAAGAATTTAGGGGCGAGCCGTCCAAGAATCTCAAAATCGGCCAAAAAAAACAGGGGGCGAAGTGTCCAAAGTGGGGGCGACTTGGTAGGGGGCGACCTGACAGTGGGCGACCCGTCATGGAACCAACCCCGCAGTAGTACTGCATACAGTACTGCAGTACAAGTACCGCAGTAGTACTGCAGTACAAGTACCGCAGTAGTACTGCAGTACAATTACAGCAGTAGTACCGCAGTACAAGTACAGCAGTAGTACCGCAGTACAAGTACAGCAGTACAAGTACCGCAGTAGTACTGCAGTACAAGTACCGCAGTAGTACTGCATACAGTACAAGTACCGCAGTAGTACCGCAGTACAAGTACCGCAGTACAAGTACCGCAGTACAAGTACCGCAGTAGTACTGCAGTACAATTACAGCAGCAGTACCGCAGTACAAGTACCACAATATTACCGCAGTAGTACTGCAGTACTACTGCAGTACAATTACCGCAGTAATACCGCAGTACAATTACCGCAATATTACTGCAGTAGTACCGCTGTACTACTGCAGTACAATTACCGCAGTACTACTGCAGTACAATTACCGCAGTAATACTGCAGTACTACTGCAGTAGTACCGCAGTAGTACCACAGTAGTACCGCAGTACTTGTACCGCAGTACTATCGCAGTACTATCGCAGTATTTTCCGTCCAATTTACCGGAGTAAATGTACTGCGGGTACCGCAGTACAAGTACTGCAGTACTACTGCAGTACTTTTACCGCAGTAGTACCGCAGTACTTTTTTACAAGGGAAGTCCATTGTAATGTCAAGTCACTAGAGTTTGTTCTTCGCTGCATTTAGTGACCTCTTAGTGCATTTAGTGAGTCAGTCATTAAGTTAGTATTCGGTTGTGATTTGGGAGCTAAGTTATAGAGACGGTTCCAGTACGAAGTTAGTCCTGTTAGAAGTTAGTAAGTTATAGTTAGTCCCGTTTGTCATGGAATTGTACGAAGTTGTTTATGGAAGAATAAACGAATAACCGAATAACTCTCGCCAACTGTTATCTTTACATCGAAGCTTGTGGAACGTTTTTTACAGAGTGAATGTGATTATGATTGTGATTTAGAACTATATAACCTCGGCCATCCAGACATCCATCATCATCATCATCATCATCCTCATCCTATAACAATTTGTAAGTCAAAAGATACAAAATCGTTACAATATGTTTTTTGAATTTCGACAATGTTACTAGTTCCTTTTAATTTTTAATTAAATTTATGATGAATTATATTTGTATGTTATTATCAATTCATTAAAAAAGGACGAATGAGAAATGTTGACGATCATGATTTTGTAAATATCTTTTAGTTAAATGACAATTATCCACACTGCACACTCATCATTATGTTCAAAAGTGTCATACCTATAATTTCAAGAAATTTAAAACGATATTAATTTCTCATAGAATAATTAAGAGTAAAAAGTAGTCATACTATTATACATCTACACACCGGTTATATCAATTTAGATTGTGCGTTTAATCTCAAAGCTTTATTTGTGAAGCACATGAGAAAAAAAAAACAATCTACACATATGAATCGAGTTATACAACGTGGTATGCAAATGCAATCATTCAATTGTATCGTGCATGTATGTATAATGTTAATTAGTGAGAATTATGAGTAGCATATCTGACATTTAAATACAACTGATCAGTAAACAGATATATATACATATATTTTTCGATTTTTTGTTTTTGTTTTGTTGTATATTATTATTATTATTAATATTATTAATTAGTTTTCTTCTCTTTCAATGATTAGTACAATTATAATGAAGTATATGAAATTACATTAATTGTCCATTGCCATGGGAGCATGCCCTCCGTCTTGTTGCATCTATACCTCTCTCTGCCGCCCAATTACTATATTCTCGCTCTCAAAATAATCTGAAAAAATTAAGTTGAAGAATATTTTTGTGAAACAAGTAAACCAGCTATCGGGCTATATAACATATTGAATAGTTGAATAATTTGCTATCTTTTGTTGAAATATAATATATTTAAACAAAATCTTTCTTTTTTACCCCTTTTTTTAAATTCGTCATTCGTAAAAATATACTAAAAAAGTGGATCGAGAGCCTGAACATTTCATTACACATGGATCGTACGTTTATGTTGATAAGTGGATATGTGGTGCCTATTTTACACATTAGTGAGCCTATTAGGCGTATATAAAACACAACAATTATGCTTGAAATTATACAAATTTCCCCCATACTATCAACATTTCATGAATTTGTATTGTTAATGTAAAGATGTAATGTTCATGTAAATATGTAATTTAATAAGCAAAATGACACATATTACCCCCTCCCTTTACCTTTTCTCAACAACCATGACAACACACGTGTTCGTAGGTCCTTGCACATTATTTTAGTGTTTTCTCCATCTCTCTCCAAAGATTCAGTATGTTTCATCTCAGTTCATTAATTATGTCATGCTGTTCTGTTACTCTATTATTTGTTAAACTATTGTTTCCACATAACATGCCATTCTTATCCAGTTTTGTTTCTTTTCCCTCCACCTTCTATGATCAGTTCGTTTTGGTTTCCCACCCTATCTGTCCAACGAGTGATTTTTCCATACTCTACATATCGCCATTCTGACTAGTATATAATATGAAACTATAGATACACCATTCCTTTTCCACATGAGCAAATATCACCCCCTCCTCTCCCCTGTCCTACTAACTTTGCGCCCTTGCACTTATTCCCTCCAACTTTCAATCCATCGTATCGTTCCCCTACCCCATTGCACACCTCTTTTGTCCCACATCATCCCCTTTCATTACCTACTCCTAGCTCTCCAGCAACATACTTGACACATTCTTTCATCCCCATCAGCCCACATCAGCGTACCTATTTTGTTGCTGTCTAATATAGCCTGGTCCTGCATTCACATATCATGTATTTAATTCCCCCATCATTTTGTTCTTGTTTACCCTAGTTTGTTGCTATTCGCACCTTCCATCCACCCTTTGTGTATATAAGTATATAATTTCATTTTTGTTAAATACAGTAGTTGGCATTTATCTCTGTCTATAGAAGAATGATCTGCAAGATTCGAAAGCATTGACTTTCTATAAGATGTAATGTTCTAAGTAATGAGGAAAAAATATCACAGATACACTTTAAATAATGCCGACTTCAGATATACATTATTTTGACCATACTAAATGATCCAGCATATACCATGTATACCAAAATATATTTGACCGCCGGCGCGCCGGTCTGTCTGTCTGTCTTTATCGTTTTAGGGTTTTCGCTTGGTTTTGAATCCATAAGGAAGTACAGTTATTGCATGTATAATCAATTATAAATGTGTCCCCTGAAGAGCTTTTATACTCTGCACTGAGCATTAAAAACGTGGACATAATGATGTTTAACTTGAAGAAGAAAAAAACAAGAGAAAACGCTTGTAAGCTGCCCACTACCAACAAAATATATTGAGCATTGTCCTGAATGGGTTGATAAAACTTTCTATCATTATCGGAAAGTATCTGGTACTTCGTACAGATGAGCTTCTTCCCTTCTAGTGCCCTGTCCAGGAATTCTCACCGGCAGATCCACGTATTCATACTGGTGGTCCACAAGGCATGTTCCCTTGTCTTCAAGGCCTACGTTACTGGAATCCAGAAATGGAGGAAGCGCTTCCGGATGTGAGGAAATGCTTGTGTCTTCAATAACAAAGTAAGTAGGATCTGCTGATGTTGACGGGCCAGCGAGGTCATTCCTTGCCATAGCACCAGACATTTCACCACTTGACTCATAGAGAATATTCTCAACACAACCCTCCCCAGAATTATTTTTCTGCGGGGTCTCTTCCCGAGGCTGATTGTCTCCACCATGTCTATCGTGGTCGTCTCGTGGAAAGGACGTTTCATCGTATATGTTCGGAGGGTTTACACTCAAGCTCCTGATACCTCCATCTTGAGACTTCCTAGTATCAGTTCTATCTTTCGTGAGTATGAGAGCATGGCTCACTGCAGCCGGCTGAAAGGTGAAGTCTGGTATGGTGGTATTCTGCGAGGGAAGTCCTGTTCCTCTCTTCCCGCGGTTTGAAAGAGTATACTTTGCCCTTCCTCGTCGGTTCCGATACACAACACAGGACAGTCCAATGCCCAGTGCTATCAGGATTATGATGAGTACCGCAGCTACAGCAGCTAGCAGGGATTCTTTTCCATCTGTGCTGTTCGTGGTCGAACTTATCGACGTGTAGTCAGGTTGTGATGTTATGGATTCTCTGGAAGACGGTTTCATCGTTGATTCTGAGTGATGATTTATCACCAAAGGCGTTGTCTTGTAAATGGTTTCAGGCGTTTGAGACGGAGAGGTCGAATGTGATTCACCTGCAATTGTCTGCGCTTTTAATGTTGATGTTTTAGTTTTGGTTGATGATTGTCCAATATGAGGAGTTGATCCATCTATCGATGATAATCGCTGCTTTTGCGTTTTTGTTGTTTGCGCGTCAGTTACTGTTGAAATCAAAGGTGATGACTCTTTTGGTGTTTCACTAGTTTTGGGTGCAGAGACGCCTTTTGTTGCAGTTAATGGAATTGCTGGAGCTTTTTCTGTCGTCTTTGGTGCATCTTTTACTGTAATTGTCGTCGTAGTTTCTACTGTTGTTGTATTGTTAGTTGATCTTGCAGACATGGTATTGATAGTGGTGGAGGTGGTGGTGCAATTTGAACACCTGTCAGTTATGAGCGGCTGTGAAGGCGAAAGTGTGGCATCGGATTTACTTCTATGATTTGTAGACGTGTTTGATAAAGTCGGTAATGATGTGGGCGAAAACAACTCTGACAGCGGAGGGGACCTCTGCGTCTGGGTTGACATGTCAGTATGCGAAGTGTCGATCAATTCAGTAGTTTTTTCACCTGTAGTTTTTCGAATCGGAGGCAACCTACATGTAATATTTCTCAGCCCAGGCAGACGAAAACTGGAGATAATTCGAATATCAGGTTCCATCATATTATGGAAATATGTATTGTTCGGAGCAAGGATTGTCAAAGAATTGTTGGTGAGTATCGCATCGTATTTCACATGTTCAATACCAACATACACATGAATACCTCGTGGTTTGTTTGTGAAGACATTCGTCATCTCACATGAAATCTTTGTTTCTACTAATGAACAGCTGCATTCTGTTACATTCACCTTATGTGATATAATAAGATGTGTTTCGTTTGATTCAGTATCATACAGATGACATTCATACGTTCCTGAATCATGGATCGTCAAACTAGAAATATGCAATATAAAGTTAAACATGTCTTTTCTATTTGTCAATGATTCTTCGAAGTTGAAAGAGAAACGGTTGTCGTTGATATAGTTGCGGTAAGGGTAACTGCCGCTACTTGTAGCAGATGCAAAGTCGTCGATGGCGGACTGATTCATATAATCAATTCTCCTCCAGTACAACCTGATGTTTGGATTTGCCTGCGTGGTACAATTAAACGATATTGTAGCGGTTTCTCCAGCGTTCAGGAAAACTTGCTCAGCTTTGCATCTCGGTATTATCGTCAGTATGAGGATCGCCAAAGCCAATATATAGTGGTAGTAGTCACATGTGTGTCTCATCTCTCTACGGTGTTGCCTGTCCATTGTGAAGTGCATATCAAAATAAGTGCTGCTATCAAACAGGAATTGTATCAGTTTTGTAAGAGCAAATGAACCAAGGAAAGTACGCTGTCATACGCCAAACACGTCTGTTTAGACTATAAATGAAAAGTGTGTCCCTTTCTAGAGCAAGCTTCTTTCCTAGAGGATATGTCACGAACATAATCAACACGCACCAACTGAAAGCACGTCTGCATATACCATGTTTATATCGATCACGATCATATATAAGCTTGTAGAGAACAGTAGCTCAAATGCTCTTATCGATCGATCGATTCTGAAACTCACATTTATTTATGTTCTTTTTATTACAATAAATAACATATAATGATCATCTAACAATGACAGGCCTCCTTTTTCTTCATCTGATTGATATGTCTCCTTCAATCCTGAAGTGTCTTGCAGATATAACATCCTCTGCACAGTCGAAACGGAAAGTTTATACATATTTATCATACATGCTAGTCTACTGTAGCGTATAGCGTGGTCGTACTGATGGGGGAACACTCTATAATCTTACACATTATTTTATAATTTCAAGGATTTCCGCCTATTATTTGTTATTATTGTCAACATTTTGGAGCATGTGCCTTCGTAGCTACGACACCGCCACTCTATGTTCGTAATGTATTTCAACTTTTAACTAACATGGACTCACAAGCTGATTTTTTGAAACATGGCAGCATGTGGATTTTATTTCATACTTTTTCTTTCGTTCAAGAATCGCGTGACATCTAAGTGTCATATAAGTTTGAAGTTTGGTTTTCTTTCGATCGAAAATAAATCAATGAGTACCTCTAAGGAAATTAAGTGGGGGCCCCGAGTGGATTTACCGTTAATACCACTTCCGTGTGTCTGAAAATTGTGCACTATTATATGTGATCATTGTGGAAGCATTTTGATTGCATACTAAAGGGGGAAATGTGTGACTTGTTTTGATTGAGATAATATAGGTTACTTTACTGATTGTGATTTTAAAAGAATTGACACAAAAATTATTGTACCTATTTTGTATAGGCCAAATGCATTCTAGTTTTCCGTTCAAGAAGGGCGTGGCATTTATGTAGAAGAAATTTTCACATTTCTAAACTCATGTTAAAATAACAAGAGTTTAAACATGACTTTATTAATTGTCTGCTAATGAAGGGTGCTAAAGTTAAGCGTATATAGCTGCATGTGAAATACAAATACTAGATGTTTTGACTATGACACTTTTGACTGATAAGAACTCAACAAGTATGGAGCGGACCGTAACAAAAATTTAAAAAGATGACAGCTGACAAGTTTGGGTATTGATCAAAATGTTGCCTTAAACATTTGGAACATAATTATTTTTAAAGACCAAACGCATAGGTATATTAATACTTTACGGACATCACGAAGAATAACATTGGTCAATGGTAGATAATTCGGTGGATACAAAAAACAGACAGATGTAGTAGTCTAAACAAGTTTGTTAATGATAAATTTGTCCATAAGCTTATTTGTCATGTATAATACACGTACGCATTGCATATCAATCATACTGTTGATACGTAACATGTAAGACGAATAAACTAAACCAGGTATTGTACGTCTCGATATCTATGAACGCTGAATCAAAAAGTGTATACATTGTTTATCCTGCATATTATAGGCTAGATCTAAAAGAGGAAACGTTATAACAAACATACACAACACGTAATACGCATTGCATATTTATCATAATGTTGATACGTAACACAACAATGAAATGTTAGACAATAAAAACTGTACCAGGTATAGTAAGAATCGAAAGACACTGAATCAATTATTTTTCATAAATTGCATCCACTATTAGCTTAATCTTAAACAAGATAAAAACAAATACTACGCTAACTGTGAACTAATTTATAAGACTAATCATAACTCTCAGGTGTTACTAATGTATTGACAATTATTTTCAAACACAGGCACTATTCAGTAATATTTACCAAGGATAATTTTTCAATATTAGACGTTCAAGAGGTTAATTTGTTGATTAAACAATAATCGTGCTTTCATTGGATATTTATATTGAATATTCAAGTATTTAATGTTCAAGAATGTAGATACAGTTTGCATTTTCAAATTAATAGTATATTTACCGGTACGAATTCTCTATCATGTCTGTACTACAAATACAATTGTGTCTACCCAAAGTTCATTGTATTTTGATTAAACGGATTATCATGAATCGAATTTCACATCTGTACATGTATTCATAATAAACAGTGTCACGTTGTCACTTTTGTATGCATTTATGTTCTTCTCTGAGGGCGTACCCTTTGTCATACCTGCCAAGATATCGACAAGCTCCTGAACGAGTTAGATACATGATTGGTCGAGGTTTGAAACGCTGCATAAAGAAGGTGAAGAAATGTTGTCGAAATATCAAATGAAAGGGTTCTATTTGCACGATCGGAGGGCCCTTTGAGCAATACCAAGTAATTGTTACAAATTGAAATTTCACAAGTTTGCCATGTTTGCGGGCACTAAGCTTGCATGATAGAGAATCATTCTCATGTAGAATATCACAGAAATACTTATAAAGTGTAGTTTCACATAGATTTTAAACCCAGTTCAGGCTCACAAAGACCGAAAACAGTCTTTCATTCTCTGTATGTATCTGGTATGTCATATTAATGCAATCGACGTATTCATACCGGCGGTCAGCAGGATTCGTAGGAACTAAATAAACAACATCTATAGAAGTTGATGGACCTCCGGGATCTTTCCATAGTATAACACTGGTCACTGCATCGCTTAATTGGATTTGGTGGTTATCCGCACTCACACACCTCTGTTCTGCGTCGTCTATCTTGGTGACGTGCGTATGGCTCGCTAAACTTGGCTGGAGTGACTTAGCGGGGGATATTTCCTTTCTTTCTTACTGCGTTGATAATGGTTATCCCTTGCCTCTCTGCGTCGGATCATATACATAACCAGAGACAAAACTACAGCGCATGCTACCAGGATTCGTATTTGTACTGAAAAAACAATGGCTACCAGTTTAACTGACAAGGATTCACATAAACGTGTGCTTTCCGGTGTCGGATTTGTCTTCGTGTATTCAGGTTTGGATGTTTCGGATTCCTCCTGAGACGATTCTGAGTAAGGAATTGACACAAGTGACGTTATCTTGTTTCTTAGTTTTGGGTGCAGAGACGCCTTTTGTTGCAGTTAATGGAATTGCTGGAGCTTTTTCTGTCGTCTTTGGTGCATCTTTTACTGTAATTGTCGTCGTAGTTTCTACTGTTGTTGTATTGTTAGTTGATCTTGCAGACATGGTATTGATAGTGGTGGAGGTGGTGGTGCAATTTGAACACCTGTCAGTTATGAGCGGCTGTGAAGGCGAAAGTGTGGCATCGGATTTACTTCTATGATTTGTAGACGTGTTTGATAAAGTCGGTAATGATGTGGGCGAAAACAACTCTGACAGCGGAGGGGACCTCTGCGTCTGGGTTGACATGTCAGTATGCGAAGTGTCGATCAATTCAGTAGTTTTTTCGCCTGTAGTTTTTCGAATCGGAGGCAACCTACATGTAATATTTCTCAGCCCAGGCAGACGAAAACTGGAGATAATTCGAATATCAGGTTCCATCATATTATGGAAATATGTATTGTTCGGAGCAAGGATTGCCAAAGAATTGTTGGTGAGCCTCGCATCGTATTTCACATGTTCAATACCAACATACACATGAATACCTCGTGGTTTGTTTGTGACGACATTCGTCATCTCACATGAAATCTTTGTTTCTACTGATGAACAGCTGCATTCTGTTACATTCACCTCATGTGATATTATAAGATGTGTTTCGTTTGATTCAGTATCATACAGAAGACATTGATACGTTCCTGAATCATGGATCGTCAAACTAGAAATATGCAATATAAAGTTAAACATGTCTTTGCTATTTGTCAATGATTCTTCGAAGTTGAAAGAGAAACGGTTGTCGTTGATATAGTTGCGGTAAGGGTAACTGCCGCTACTTGTAGCAGATGCAAAGTCGTCGATGGCGGACTGATTCATATAATCAATTCTCCTCCAGTACAACCTGATGTTTGGATTTGCCTGCGTGGTACAATTAAACGATATTGTAGCGGTTTCTCCAGCGTTCAGGAAAACTTGCTCAGCTTTGCATCTCGGTATTATCGTCAGTATGAGGATCGCCAAAGCCAATATATAGTGGTAGTAGTCACATGTGTGTCTCATCTCTCTACGGTGTTGCCTGTCCATTGTGAAGTGCATATCAAAATAAGTGCTGCTATCAAACAGGAATTGTATCAGTTTTGTAAGAGCAAAATGAACCAAGGAAAGTACGCTGTCATACGCCAAACACGTTTGTTTAGACTATAAATGAAAAGTGTGTCCCCTTCTAGAGCAAGCTTCTTTCCTAGAGGATACGTCACGAACATAATCAACACGCACCAACTGAAAGCACGTCTGCATATACCATGTTTATATCGATCACGATCATATATAAGCTTGTAGAGAACAGTAGCTCAAATGCTCTTATCGATCGATCGATTCTGAAACTCACATTTATTTATGTTCTTTTTATTACAATAAATAACATATAATGATCATCTAACAATGACAGGCCTCCTTTTTCTTCATCTGATTGATATGTCTCCTTCAATCCTGAAGTGTCTTGCAGATATAACATCCTCTGCACAGTCGAAACGGAAAGTTTATACATATTTATCATACATGCTAGTCTACTGTAGCGTATAGCGTGGTCGTACTGATGGGGGAACACTCTATAATCTTACACATTATTTTATAATTTCAAGGATTTCCGCCTATTATTTGTTATTATTGTCAACATTTTTGGAGCATGTGCCTTCGTAGCTACGACACCGCCACTCTATGTTCGTAATGTATTTCAACTTTTAACTAACATGGACTCACAAGCTGATTTTTTGAAACATGGCAGCATGTGGATTTTATTTCATACTTTTTCTTTCGTTCAAGAATCGCGTGACATCTAAGTGTCATATAAGTTTGAAGTTTGGTTTTCTTTCGATCGAAAATAAATCAATGAGTACCTCTAAGGAAATTAAGTGGGGGCCCCGAGTGGATTTACCGTTAATACCACTTCCGTGTGTCTGAAAATTGTGCACTATTATATGTGATCATTGTGGAAGCATTTTGATTGCATACTAAAGGGGGAAATGTGTGACTTGTTTTGATTGAGATAATATAGGTTACTTTACTGATTGTGATTTTAAAAGAATTGACACAAAAATTATTGAACCTATTTTGTATAGGCCAAATGCATTCTAGTTTTCCGTTCAAGAAGGGCGTGGCATTTATGTAGACATTTTCACATTTCTAAACTCATGTTAAAATAACAAGAGTTTAAACATGACTTTATTAATTGTCTGCTAATGAAGGGTGCTAAAGTTAAGCGTATATAGCTGCATGTAAAACACAAATACTAGATGTTTTGACTATGACACTTTTGACTGATAAGAACTCAACAAGTATGGAGCGGACCGTAACAAAAATTTAAAAAGATGACAGCTGACAAGTTTGGGTATTGATCAAAATGTTGCCTTAAACATTTGGAACATAATTATTTTTAAAGACCAAACTCATAGGTATATTAATACTTCACGGACATCACGAAGAATAACATTGGTCAATGGTAGATAATTCGGTGGAAACAAAAAACAGACAAATGTAGTAGTCTAAACAAGTTTGTTAATGATAAATTTGTCCATAAGCTTATTTGTCATGTATAATACACGTACGCATTGCATATCAATTATACTGTTGATACGTAACATTAAAACCAGGTATTGTACGTCTCGATATCTATGAACGCTGAATCAAAAAGTGTATACATTGTTTATCCTGCATATTATAGGCTAGATCTAAAAGAGGAAACGTTATAACAAACATACACAACACGTAATACGCATTGCATATTTATCATAATGTTGATACGTAACACAACAATGAAATGTTAGACAATAAAAACTGTACCAGGTATAGTAAGAATCGAAAGACCATGAATCAATTATTTTTCATAAATTGCATCCACTATTAGCTTAATCTTAAACAAGATAAAAACAAATACTACGCTAACTGTGAACTAATTTATAAGACTAATCATAACTCTCAGGTGTTACTAATGTATTGACAATTATTTTCAAACACAGGCACTATTCAGTAATATTTACCAAGGATAATTTTTCAATATTAGAGGTTCAAGAGTTTAATTTGTTGATTAAACAATAATCGTGCTTCCATAGTCATTGGATATTTATATTGAATATTCAAGTATTTAATGTTCAAGAATGTAGATACAGTTTGCATTTTCAAATTAATAGTATATTTACCGGTACGAATTCTCTATCATGTCTGTACTACAAATACAATTGTGTCTACCCAAAGTTCATTGTATTTTGATTAAACGGATTATCATGAATCGAATATCACATCTGTACATGTATTCATAATAAACAGTGTCACTTTGTCACTTTTGTATGCATTTATGTTCTTCTCTGAGGGCGTACCCTTTGTCATACCTGCCAAGATATCGACAAGCTCCTGAACGAGTTAGATACATGATTGGTCGAGGTTTGAAACGCTGCATAAAGAAGGTGAAGAAATGTTGTCGAAATATCAAATGAAAGGGTTCTATTTGCACGATCGGAGGGCCCTTTGAGCAATACCAAGTAATTGTTACAAATTGAAATTTCACAAGTTTGCCATGTTTGCGGGCACTAAGCTTGCATGATAGAGAATCATTCTCATGTAGAATATCACAAAAATACTTATAAAGTGTAGTTTCACATGGATTTTAAACCCAGTTCAGGCTCACAAAGACCGAAAACAGTCATTTATTCTCTGTATGTATCTGGTATGTCATATTAATGCAATCGACGTATTCATACCGGCGGTCAGCAGGATTCGTAGGAACTAAATAAACAACATCTATAGAAGTTGATGGACCTCCGGGATCTTTCCATAGTATAACACTGGTCACTGTATCGCTTAATTGGATTTGGTGGTTATCCGCACTCACACACCTCTGTTCTGCGTCGTCTATCTTGGTGACGTGCGTATGGCTCGCTAAACTTGGCTGGAGTGACTTAGCGGGGGATATTTCCTTTCTTTCTTACTGCGTTGATAATGGTTATCCCTTGCCTCTCTGCGTCGGATCATATACATAACCAGAGACAAAACTACAGCGCATGCTACCAGGATTCGTATTTGTACTGAAAAAACAATGGCTACCAGTTTAACTGACAAGGATTCACATAAACGTGTGCTTTCCGGTGTCGGATTTGTCTTCGTGTATTCAGGTTTGGATGTTTCGGATTCCTCCTGAGACGATTCTGAGTAAGGAGTTGACACAAGTGACGTTATCTTGTTTGTGGTTACAGACGTTTGAGATGGAGAGGTGGGATCTGATTGTGCTGATGTGTTTGTGTTTGATGTCGTTTGATTTGTAGATAACATGCCCAGAGAAGTTGACGGAACTGTCGAAAATGCTGTGTGGGTGTTGGTTTTGGCGGCGGCTGCGGCGTTGATGGATGTTCTCTCGTTTGATCGAACATGGTCTGTGTTCAGTTGTAGCGGTGATTGTGAAGCATTGTATCTACTTGTTTGTTGTCTAGAAAGTATAGAAGTGATTAATGATCTCGATACCGCCGTAGATGAAGGCAACTCTGACAGTCTTATAGGGAAACTGTGCTTCTGGGTTGACATTTCAGTATGCGATGTGTCCATCCATTCAGTGGTTATCCCCATTGTAGTCTTTGGAATCGTAGACAACTTACATGTAATATTTCTCAGCTCGGGCATCGAGGGACTTGAGGTTATTCGAATGACGGGTTCCATCATGTTACGAACATGTATAGTTTTTGGCGAATGAGGAACTGTGAAGCTATTGCCGATGATTGTCGCATCATATTCTAGATGTTTAATGTCAACAGACACAGGTATACCGCGAGGTTCGTTTGTGAAGAAATTTGTGATCTCACACGTGATATTTGGTTTTACTGATGAACAGCTACAATATGTTACATTCACTTTATGTGATGTTATAGGACCGGCTGTATTTGATTCATTTTGAAAATGGCATATATATTTTCCTGAATCATGTACCGTCAAATTAGAGATATGCAATTCAAAATCATACATATCATCTATTAAATGTTTGAGTATGAACAAGAAACGGGTATCGTTGATATAGTTTTCATAAGTGTGTACGTTTGTATGTCTCGCGCCTGCTAAATAGTCGAACGGACACTGCTGTTGATAGTGATACAAACATCTTCCCCAGAACATGACAATGTTTGGATTTGCCGGCGTGATACAATTCAACGTTGTTGTAGCGGTATCTCCAGCGTTCATGAAAACTTGATCAGCTTTGCATCGAGGTATTATCGTAGACACGAGAATCGCCAACACCAATAAACAGTGGTAGTAGTCACATTTGTGTCCATACTCTCTTCTGTGCTGTCTGGCCTAGTGAAGTTAAATAAGCTCCTATATCTAACAAAGTTTGTATCACTTTTGTATTCACTTGGCAAAATGAAGCAAAATCGACTGTTATACATTAACGCCGAATATTTCGCTTAAATTATAACATGGACAATGTTTCCCAGGTCCAGAGCAATCCTCCTCCCTATAAGGTATATTATGAATGTGTTATTAATATCGTCATGCACAAAATAAAATGTACGTCTTCATTTTACACGTTTGTTAATGTATCAACAGCTTATAAAGTACTCTGGCCCCAAATACTCTTCGAGGTCGATCGATTCTGAAACTCACACACATCATTGGTTTGTTAATTTTGACAAATAACAACATATAATCATCTCATACATGCTAGGTCTTCTTCTTCTCTTAATTGATCTGCCTCCTTCACCCTGAAGATTACTGCAGATCCCACATCCCCTCCACAATCGAAACCGAAAGATAACATTTATCAGTATGTCGGTCTACAATGGCGTTGCATGGTCGAACTGAACTAATGGGGGAGGGGAGGGGGTGGGGGCACACTTATTATTTCCTATTTAAAACGATTTATCCCTGTCTTAATTGTTCGTCAAATTATGATGAGCACGTGCGGACACGTGCCCCCCCCCCCCCTTACCTTCGCCACTGAAAGTTTTTTATGTATTATTTCAAACTTATCGCACTACTATCGGCTCACACGCTTATTAAAAAACATGGTGCAAAGGGGGTAAATAACTAAATTACGCTCTCTTTTTTGTTCAATAAATTTACGTTAAATCTTAATTAAATGTTAACTTTATATTTTCATCCGAAATAGCACAATAAATGGAACGTGGGACTGAATATGAACGGTACGATGAAATTATGGACCCAGAGTGGAAATTATATCAACCCGTTTCTACTTCCTTGTGCCTATAAATGCTACACTAAGGGCAAACTGTTTATTTATGATCGTACATATTTAAGGGACAAAGGTTGACATAAGGTTTAAGGCTGACATATGCAACAATTAACGATGGGTTGATAACAATTATTGTGTATTAAAATGGTCTGATATGGCCACTGAGTGATGTGCTAAAATTCCATGATAGTAAATGAAAGTCATATCACCGAGTAATGAGCGGAAATGAAGTGACATTACCCGAGTCATTGCCCTAACGTTTTACATTTTAAATTATTATAAAGAGATTTTTTTAAATCCCAACACTTAAATTGTAAATATCTTTATGACGAATTTAAAAAGAAAACAAAGGGGGAAAATGTTCCATGGTAGGTAAGAACTGTGAGAGTTCTTATGAGTTTTTGAAAGGATTTTAACAATGTTATTAGAACCCTTTCAATAGGTAATTTGGTTTCATATTGCATGACATATTGCATGTTGTTTGACATGTTTTGTTTTACTTTGACAAATCTCTAGTTATTACTGATTGTATGTGATTAAATAAAATCATTGCAACAAATAGATTTCCGTGTACTGCAAACATGTGTTCTTTTTATATGAATGGTGGATAAGGAGAACGGGTGTGAATAAAACGAATAAGGGTTCGAGATCGAAATAAAATATGAACATGAAGAATCAAATATGTGATAGGAGGGTGAAGAAGAATGAGTCATTGGGGTAGGTGGCAATCGAAAGAATGAATAAACGAAACGCAAACAGGTAGAACGACTATAGGTGAATGAAACGAATAAGTTGGAATTAGTACCGAACACATGCATACAAAATGAAAACATAAAAGGAACGGGGTGTGGGGAAGAATGAGTTGTTGCGGGTGGGTTGTAATTAAATGAATGAATAAACGAAACGCAAAGTGGTTGGGAATGAATATGCGTAAATGAAATGAAAAAAGAATCAGTTCGAAAAATCTTAAGCTGGACAGGATGAAGATAGTGATATTAATGGGTAGACAAAAGAGAAAATGAAAAAAAAAAACATGTACAGAAATGTAACGAATAAATGAACGCACAAATAAATGAAACGCAAGATAAAAATGGTGATAGGGAAAAACGATGGTGATGAGATATACAAAATGATGTGAATACAAAGCGAACGAATGAAGGAAAGATTGAACGATGGTTGGTAGTATACGCATTAAAGGAAGGTGGGGTGGGAGAAGAGAAAAGGAATATGAAACGCAAATCATGTAAAAGAAAAGAATGTGAAAAATAGATTACATGAAGCGATACATACAAAAATAAGAGGAGAGGAGAGAGAATACGCGATGAAAAAAAGTCGGGAAATGTGTGAGGGAAATCACAAACTGTTAAGAAAGAGAAGAGAGTTTGAAAAGAAACAGACTCGACAAACGTAGTAAATACGAAAAAATACACGATACAATGAAATTGGGTGACAAATATGATACGAAATGAAGCGAAATACAATAAAACAACGATAGAAACAGCAAAAAATACAAATTATACAAACCGTTGGCAATAATTTAGACCGAATCGACAAATGTCATAAAATGTCTTTGACGGGCTGATGATACACAGTTCTGCTCCAGTACATATCAATGTTTTGATTTGCCGCCGAAGGACAATTCAAAGTTTGTTTTTTGTCTTTCATCGAAGGTATATCATGAATCTATCAGCATGCACCAAATGCATGCACGTCTTCATTTTCCAAGTTTGTTAATGTAACCAAGTACAAATTCTCTTATGGATTGATCGATTCTGAAACTAACACCCATCATTTATTTTGTAATAACAAAGCATAATATATAATCCTTATAATCCTTAAATCCCAAAGATGATTGCGTATACCACTATCCACGTTCGGAAAGACACATTTGTATTATCATTCATTTTGAAACACATAGTAATAATAGTGTCCCAAAACTAGGATGAAATCAATTGCCAAACGCACATGCAAGGAACACTATAATTTCAGTTGCAGTATAATTGCAGTATAAACATTACAGTTAACCCCGCGACGATCATGGAGAAACGTCGAAATAATTTATTCATGAGAACATAATTTGTTTTATTAAAAAAGACAAAAGGCAAAGATTATTATAGCATTATCACCACTATTAAAACAAAGTTAAGATTTTATTTCTTTGCGATATTCAATGGGAAAACGAATACAAGTTGTCCCCTGTAAATCGAATACACTACATTGTCGAGTCAATGTTTTATTGGAAGGCTCGACAAAGGTATACCATATTCAGCTGTATGGGTCGAATGCCTAAACATTTCATTACACATGGGTCGTACGTTTACATTTATGTTGGGAATTTGTTGTGTCTATTTTACACCTAAGTGGGCCTATAAGGTGTGTATAATACATTTAATATGCTTGAAATGTTCCCCATACTGTTAAACTTTTCATGAAGATGTATTGTTCAGATGTAATGTTCATGTAAAGATGTAATGTAATAAGCAAATTAACACATAATTACTCCCTCCCTTTACATTTTCCCCACAACACACTAGTTATTGGGTCTTTGCACATTCTCTTATTAACTTGTTTTCTCCCATTTCTCTCCACAGATTCCGCATGTATCATCTCAGTTCATTCATCATATCATGCTATTCTGTTTCCATATTGTATTTATAATTTTGTTTTATGTTTACATGACATGTCATTTTTATCCAGTTTTGTTTCTTTTCCCTCCATCTTTTCTAATCAGTTCGTTTTGGTTTCCCACACCACATCATTCCCACTAGTGATTTTCCCATAATACTTTTACATATCGACATTCTGACTTGTATATTATGTAAATATATTGTAGATCCACTATTCCTTTTCCACATGAACGTTTATCTCTTAGCAAATATCACCCCCCCCCCCCCTTGACACATTCTTTCATCTCCGCCAGCCCCAAATCATCGTAATTATTTTGTTCCTGTCTACTATAGCCTGGCATGCATTCACCTCTCCTTTAATTCCCCCATCCTTTTTTCCCCTGTTTAACCTAGTTTGTGGCTGTTCGCACCTTCCATCCACCTGTTGATGTATATAATTTCATGTTTGATAGTACAGTAGTTGGCATTTATCTCTGTCTATAGAAGAATGATCTGCAAGATTCGAAAGCTCGCTGCTGCATTGACTTTTTACAAGATGTAATGTTCTAAGAAATGAGAGGGAAAATATCACAGATACACTATACATAATGCCGACTAAAGCTATACATTATTTCGACCATACTAAATGATCCAGCATGATCCAGACAGTATACAAAAGCATATTTGTCTTTATCATAATAATCAATAAATTGTTTTGGGGTTTCGCTTGGTTGTGAATCCATAAGAAAGTACACTTATTGCATGCATAATATCTTCTAAATGAGTCCCTGAAGAGCTTTCATACTCTGCACTGAACATTAAAAACCTGGACCAGTACTCAAATATGTTTAACTTGAAAACAAAAAGACAAGAAAAACGCTTGTAAGCTGCCCAGTACCGAGATATATTGAGCATTGTCCTAAATTGGTTGATAAAGCTTTCTATCATTATTGGAAAGCATCTGGTACTTCGTACAAATGAGCTTCTTCCCTTCTAGTATCCTGTCCAGGAATTCTCACCGGCAGATCCACGTATTCATACTGGTGGTCCACAAGGCATGTTCCCTTGTCTTCAAGGCCTACACTACTGGAATCAAGAAATGGAGGAAGTGGTTCCAAACGTGAGGCAATGCTTGCGTCTTCAATAACAAAGTAAGTAGGATCTGCTGATGTTGACGGGCCAGCGAGATAATTCCTTGCCATATCACCAGACATTGCACCGCTTGATTCATAGAGAATGCTGTCAACGAAACCCTCCAGAGGATAATCTTGCTTTGAGTTATCTTCCGGAGGATGATAATCTCCACCATGTCCATCGCGGTCGTCTCGTGTGAAGATCGTTTCATCGTAAATGTTTTCAAGGCTTACAATCGAATTCGTTTGGAGACTGCTACCTTCATCTTGAGACTTCCTAGTATCAGCTCTATATTTCTTCAGTATGAGAGCATGGCTCACTGCACTCGGCTGAAAGGTAAAGTCTGGTATGGTGGTATTCTGCGAGGGAAGTCCGGTTCCTCTCTTCCCGCGGTTAGAAAGAGTTTACTTCGCCCTTCCGCGTCGGTTCCGATACACAACGAAGGACAGCCCAATGCCAAGTGCTATCAGGATTATGATGAGTACCGCAGCTACAACAGCTAGCAAATATTCTTTTCCATCTGTGCTGTTCGTGGTCGAACTTATCGTCGTGTAGTCAGGTTGTGATGTTATGGGTTCTCTGGAAGACGGTTTCATCGTTGATTCTGAGTGATGATTTGTCACCAAATGCGTTGTCTTGTAAATGGATTCCGACATTTGAGACGGAGAGGTCGGATGTGAGTGACCTGCAGTTGTCTGCGCGTTTAATGTTGATGTTTTTGTTTTGGTAGATGATTGTCCAATATGAGGAGTTGATCCAACTGTCGATGATGATCCCTCGTTTTGCGTTTTTGTTGTATGCGTTTTAGTTACTGTTGAAATCAAAGGTGAAGACTTTTTTGGTGTTTCACCAGTTTTTGGTGCAGATGCGCCTTTTGTTGCAGTTATAGGAATTGCTGGTGTATTTTCAGTCGTCTTTGGTGCATCTTTTGCTGTCATTGTCGTCGTAGTTTCTACTGCTGTCGTCTTGTTAGTTGATCTTGCAGACATGGTATTGGTAGTGGTAGAGGTGGTGGTGAAATTTGAACAACTGTCGGTTATGAGCGGCTGTGAAGGCGAAAGTGTGGCATCGGATTTACTTCTCTGAGTTGTAGACGTGTTTGATGAAGTCGGTAATGATGTTGGGGAAAACCACTCTGACAGCGTCTGGGTTGACATGTCAGTATGCGAAGTGTCCATCAATTCAGTAGTTTTTTCCCCTGTAGTCTTTCGAATCGACGGCAACATACATGTAATATTTCTCAGCCCAGGCATAAGAAAACTAGAGATAATTCGAATATTAGGTTCCATCATAATATGGAAATATGTATCGTTCGGAGCAGTGAATGTCAAAGTATTGCCCGAGAGTATTGCATCGTATTTCACATGTTCAATATCAACATACACATGAATACCTCGTGGTTTGTTTGTGAAGACATTCGTCATCTCACATGAAATCTTTGTTTCTACTAATGAACAGCTGCAGTGTGTTACATTCACCTTATGAGATATTATAAGATGTGTTTCGTTTAATTCATTATCATAAAGATGACATTGATACGTTCCTGAATCATGGATCGTCAAACTAGAAATATGCAATATGAAATTAAACATGTCTTTGTTATTTATCAATGATTGTTCGAAGTTGAAAAAGAAACGGTTGTCGTTGATATAGTTGCGGTAAGTGTAAATGCCGCTACTTGAAGCAGATGCAAAGTCGTCGATGGCAGACTGATTCATATAATCAATTCTCCTCCAGTACAACGTGATGTTTGGATTTGCCGGCGTGGTACAATTAAACGATATTGTAGCGGTATCTCCAGCGTTCAGGAAAATTTGCTCAGCTTTGCATATAGGTACTATCGTAAACATGAGGAACCCCACAGCCAATATACAGTGGTAGTAGTCACATTTGTGTCTCATCTCTCTACGGTGTTGCCTGCCCATTGTGAAGTGGATATCCAAATAAGTGCTGCTATATCAGGAATAATATCAGTTTTGTAAAAGCAACATGAACCAAGGAAAGTACGTCGTCATACGCCAAACACGTTTGCTTAGACGATAAATTAAAAGTGTGTTGCCTTTCTGGAGCAATCTTCTTTCCTAGAGGGTATGTCACGAACATGTCAACATGCACCAACTGAAAGCACGTCTGCATATACCACGTTGTAGATCGATCATAAACTTATATAGAACAGTAGCTCAAATGCTCTTATCGATTGATCGATTCTGAAACTCACATTTATTTATGTTCTTTTTATTACAATAAATAACATATAAAGATCATCTAAACATGACAGGCCTTCTTTTTCTTCATCTGATTAATATGTCTCCTTCAATCTTGAAGAGTCTTGCAACATCCTCTGCACAGTCGAAACGGAAAGTTTATACATATTTATCATTATATGCTAGTCTACTGTAGCGTATTATGGTCGTACTGATGGGGGAACACTTTGTAATCTTACACATTATTTTATCATTTCAAGGATTTCCGCCTATTATTTGTTATTGTTGTCAACATTTTGGGGCATGTGCCCTCGTAGCTACGACACCGCCACTCTATTTGTTGTAATGTATTTCAAAATTTTAACTATCATGGACTCACAAGCTGATTTTGAAACATGGCAGCGTGTGGATTTTATTTCATACTTTTTCTTTCGTTCAAGAATCGCGTGACATTTAAGTGTCACATTAGTTTGAAGTTTGGTGTTCTTTCGATCGAAAATAAATCAAAGAGTACCTCTAAGGAAATTAAGTGGGGGCCCCGAGTGGATTTACCGTTACCACTTCCGTGTCTGAAAATTGTGCACTATTATAATGTGATAATTATGGAAGCACTTTAGTTTCATACTAAACGGGAAAATTTGTGACTTGTTTTGATTGAGATAATAGAGGTTACTTACTGATTGCATATGATTTCAAAATAATTTACACAAAAATTATTGTACCTATTTTGTATAATCTTATACATTCTATAGTTTTCCGTTCAAGAAGGGCGTGGCATTTCTGTAGAAATGTATACATTTCTAAACTCATGTTAAAAATGTCAAGAGTTTCAAAATGATTTTATTAAATGTCTGCTAATGAAGGGTGCTAAAGTAAAAGGACCTAAAGAATACAACGTACTTTGACACTTATTCCATAGTTGATGACTTGCAACATAGGTCTGCCGAAAAAAAATCCATGAAAATAAACACAGTAGTGATTTAAGACTAGTTTTCTGATGCCAAATCTCACTTAGCAGCCAGTTTACGCCCCACCCACATTTATGGTCCGGAATCGGCAATGTGATCGACATGCGATTGACAATTCATTGGCTTACGTCATGACGCGTCATCTGCAGACTTTAGTTCATTAGTCCGTTCTTTAGATGATGTCACATTTTGGCGATTTAAAAGGGGCGTTCCCAGGACAATTAGATATTTACTAATTACCCCAAAATTGATTGATTTCATGAAAAATGACTGCCAAATTCTTTTTCTCCGGGAAAAATTACATATAGAGAGCCGAATTGTGAAAATTAGGCCATCTAGACGCTGTAGTTCCTTTAAAGGGGACCACCAGGCAAAGAACAACACATTATTATATGTTTTGGTACCGTTTTGTGATATCAAATAGATACCCAACATTTTGCAAAGGGTTGTGTAATTCAGAAACAAAGCAATTAATTTCCACCACTTACGGAACCACTGCTATTTCCTGGTTCCATACGGACCAACCATTTGCGAGTGCGCCAATGCTATTCACGCGCACGTTTTTAAACAATAGATTCCCGGGCGATTCGTTCGCTCTGCACACGTTGCAATTCACCGCACACATAGCAGTCTGCGTAATTCAGACCGCATGAACGCATGCTTTAGAATGGTGATGCGTTTCCAATTATATATTTTTTTCCTGGAAACATATTTTTGTGAACTTGTTGATGGAATGGAATACTAAAGATGTTACCTTTCTTTAATAAGAATATTATTTTGGGGTGGTGGTACCCTTTAGGCGTAGCTGCATGTGACATACTATATATTTGGACTATGGCACTATTGATTATTAAGAACTCAACAAGTATGAAGCGGACTGTGACGAAATTTAAACAGACGAAAGCTGACATATTTGGGAATTTGCTGGGTGTAGTGTTATTCTAGGATCAAAATGTTGCCTTAAACATTTCGAACTTATTTTTAATGACCAAACTCATAGGTATATTAATACTTCACTGAAATCACGAAGAATTACATTGGTCAATGGTAGTTAATCCGGTGGAAACAAAAAACAGACAAATGTAGTATTCTTCTTCTTCTTCTTCTTCGGGTTAATCTGCCTCCTTCAATCATGAAGATTCTTGCAGATACTGTGTGTGTGTGTGTGTGCATACACAAGGTGCGCAGGTGCTTATTTACAAAGTGCAAGTAAAAGTCTAGTCCGGTGTTTACTTCGTTCCTTCCGTCAGGTGGTGACGGAAGGCCTCTACAGATGGCGCCAGGACAACCTCTAAGGGAAGGGCATTCCACTGACGAGCTGTTCGAGGGAAGTATGACTGCTGATGTTGATCAGTTCTGGAATGTGGGATCATGTAACAGAACAGTCGTGTGGCTCTTGTCGTCCGGTTGATGTCTGCTGGCTGGATGTACTGATTTGTGTTGAAGTCCACCAGCGAGTGATGCATCTTGTACAGCATTGTGAGACGGTGGATTTTTCTTCTCTTTTGAAGGGAGGCCCATCCAAGCTGGCTCAACATAACTGTGACACTACTGGTGTTGTGGTAGCGATTCAGCACATACCTAGCCGCTCCTCTCTGGACCATCTCCAACTGTTGTATGCATCCCACTGTGTACGGGTCCCAGACGGCGCATCCATACTCAAGGAGAGGGCGTACAAGAGCCTGGTATGCTGTTGTCTTGAGTTGGGTTGAATGCACTCGCACGTTCCTTCTGAGAAATGCTAGGGTGTTGTTTGCCTTCTGACAGATGGTAGAGATGTGTTGTTTCCAGTTGAGGTCAGAGGTGATGGTTACTCCAAGGTATTTGGCCGATGACACAGAATCCAGAATTTCACCGTTCAGGGAGTACTGATGAATGAATCTGGTCTTCTTCCTGGTGACTGTTATTGCATAGCATTTCCTTGGATTGAGTTCCATCATCCATTTCCTTGACCAGCTGCTAAGGGTGTCCAGGTATTGTTGGAGCAGCCTAGCATCTTCTGGAGCCGGGATGGTCAGGTACATGATGGCATCATCTGCAAACAGTCTAGCTTTGGAGGAGAGTTGGTCGGGTAGGTCATTAATGTAGAAGAGAAAGAGGCACGGTCCCAGTACAGATCCTTGCGGTAAACCTGACCCGACTTCTGCATCAGATGAGGTACATCCATCCAAGACAACTTGTTGGTTCCTGTTGTGGAGAAAGCTGGACATCCAGTTGATGTTTCTGCCTCTAACTCCATAGAAATCCATCTTCTGGAGAAGCTTCTTGTGGCCTACTTTGTCGAAGGCTTTGCTAAAATCTGTGATGATTATGTCAGTTTGCTTGTTCTCCTCCATGTTGTTCACGAGGTCACTGATGAAGCAAGTAAGTTGGAGTTCACATGACTTCTTTGCCCGAATCCCGTGTTGTAGCGGGTAGAGGATGTCATTCCTACTGGCGTGGGTCATGATGCTGCTTGCAATGATATGTTCCATCATTTTGCAGGCAATGCATGTAAGGGAAATGGGGCGATAGTTCCCAGGATCTGTTTTGTCTAAGCAAGTATTTAAATGATCAATTTGTCCATGCTTATTTGTCATATATAATACACGTATGCATTGCATATTAATCATAATGTTGATACGTAACATACCAATAACATGTAAGACGATTAAAATTTACCAGGTATTATATAGAACGTATCGATATCTGTAAAACAGAAAACGTGATAACAAACATACATAACACGTTATACGCGTTGCATATTTATCATAATGTTGATACGTAACATATACCAATAAAATGTTAGACAATAAAAACTGTACCAGGTATAGTAAGTCTCGATATATTAAAAACGCTGAGTCAAATGTTTTTTATAAATTGCTTACACTATTGGCTAAATCTTAAACAAGATAAAAAAAAAAAAAATACAAAACTAACACATACAAGAATCTAGTTTAAAGATGACACACTATAAAGCTATATGAATATATACGTTCATGTTAATCGTGCCACACAACATTGGATGTTTATCATTTATATAACCAACACATTTGACATTCAAAGACAACTGATCGGTGAATGAAGTACTACTCTTCGAATATGTTTGGTAAAGGCCTGGTCACACAGGACACGACTAGACCCACGAATGCAGTACGCATTGGTACGAATCTATGGCAAGCTGTTTTTAACATTTATTCCTATTTCTTGATATCAAGAATTCAGATCTTGATATCAAGAATTCGATTTATTGATATCAAGAATTGAATTCTTGATATCAAGAAATACTTTTCTGTTGTTAAGCATTGGTAATTCTTGATATCAAGAAAAGCATTCTCGATATCAATAATTCAATTCTTGATATCAAGAAATAGGAATAAATGTTAAAACGGCTTGCCATGGATTCGTACTGCATTCGTGGGTCTAGTCGTGTCCTGTGTGACCAGGCCTTAAATGTTGCACTCTATATTACATCGTTCGTGGCATGCATTGTTTGTTATTTTAATTTGAAAGACATATACTGGATAATTATCTAAAACTCTCTTAAAGATCGAGGAAAATACCCAAAACCAGTGCAAGGTACAGTGAGGTTCATACACTGTGAACTATAAGACTAATCATAACTCTCAGGTGACACTAACGTATTAAACGTATTTTCAAGCACAAGCACTATTCAGTAATATTTACCAAGAATAAGTCAATATTAGAGGTTCAAGAGGTTAATTTGTTGATTGAACAGTAATCGTGCTTCCGTAGTCATTATAAACTTATATCTAAATATTAAAGTCTTTAATTTTCAAGAATGTAGATAAAATTAACATTTTCAAATGAATAGTAAATTTACCGGTACGAATTCTTTTTCATGTATGTATTACATAATTATACAATTGTGTGTACACTAAGTATTTTCAAAATTGATTACACGGATTATCATTATTAACGTACTACTGAATAATTAAAGTCATACCTGTAAAGTGTCCAAATCCACGAAAATTACTTGGAGCTTCCTCGTTTCTCTTCTACCGTGTTGTTTAGCTTATGGTAAGAGAAGAATAAAATAGGGTTTGATTTTTTCAAATGTCCCTTTAGTATGAAGATAATTATCATTGAAAATCATTATTTCTAAAGCGTTAATCAACGCAATTGAAAAAAAGTACAATTGTTGTAGCTAAACGCGTCCGCATTGCAGCATGCGTGGGAACATTCCGGAGATTGAACTTTGAGCCGAGCGAGTGCAAATTCCATGAATTCTGTACTACGTGTTACATGCACGGGTGCGAATATCTCAAACGGATCATTCATTACTGCGACAAATGTATGGCAGACCATCAGTATTCGGTGATAAAATATGAACTCAATATTCGTTTTTTTCACTAGGTAAACAGTGTTCGTTTTCTTTCAAACTTTCACAAATCTTTCAATTGTATTTTACAATGATATTGATATAGGATTGAAGTCTCAAATGTCATTTTGTGCAATATCTGACACTTTACAGGTATGACTTTAACATGAATACAACATCACAACTGTACATGCATTTATAATGTATTTTGTCACTACTGTATGGATTTATGTTCTTCCATGGGGCAGTACCCTATGTTATAACTGTCGAGATATCATGGACAACGTCCAGAACGAGATACATGATTGGTCGAAGTGTGAAACGATGCATAAAGGAGGTGAATAAATATTGTTGAAATATCCAATTAAAAGGTGCTATTTGCACAATTCGAGGGCCCTTTGAGAAATACAAGGTGAAATCGGAATTTCACAATTATTCGGGCACCTGCATTGAGGAGAGTCATTCTCATATAGAAATCTTTCATAAGTGTAGTTTGAAATGGATTTAAAACTCAGCGCAGGCTAACAAGAAACCCGAAACAACATTTCATACTCTGTAAAGATCTGGTATGTCATATAAATGAATTTCCTCTCTTATCATCATCTTGCCAGGCTTTCTCAACGGCAAATCAGCGTATTCATACTGGTGTTTCGAGGGACATTGATCTTCATCTTCAGGAACGAAGTAAACAGCCTCTCCAGATGTTGATGGTCCTTCGAGATCATTCCTTGGTATGGCACCGGACACTGCATTGCTTAATTTAATTTGGTGACCAGTCTGTTGGTTATCTACATATAAATGTCTCTGTTCTGCATCGACTACCTTGGTGAGGCGAGCATGACTTGCTGCACCTGGCTGGACGGTCACGTTATGTATGGTGGAACTGGGCGAGGGATGTGTTTTTTCTCTCTCCTTGCGTTGAGGGTTATTTTCCCTTGCCGCTCCGTGTCGTTTCCAATACAAAACAAAGGACAGAAGTACGGCCAGTGTTACCAGGATTCGAATAAGTACCGCAGCTACAGCAAGTAGCAGTGGGCTCGGTGAATCGGATTCGTTCTCATCTTTGTTTTCCGTTGTCGAACTTTCCTTCGTGTGTCCAGCTTTATGTGTTTGGGATATCTCAGAAGACGATTTCACCGCTGGTTCCGAGTAACCCGTCGACACCAGTGACGATGTCTTGTCTGTGGTTTCAGACGTTCTAGACCGAGAGATCGGATGTGATTGAACTGTAGCTGTTTGTGCTTTTAGTGTTGATTTTGTAGTTTTTGCAGATGACTGTCCAAAATGAGGAGTTGATCCAAATGTCGATGATGATCCCTGGTTTTGCGTTTGTGTTGTATACACTCCGGTTACTGTTGACTTCGAAGGTGATGACTCTTTTGGCGTTTGACTGTTTTTTGATACGACGGTTACTGTTGTTGAAGTTTTTGTTGGTGATAGTGTATTTTCCGTCGTTGTTGCTGTTTTTGTAGTCGCCGCTGAATTTGTTGTAGCTGCTATATTTTTCGTCAAGTTTGGAAACGTAGGTTTGGTGGTGGTGCTGAAGATGGTGTTTGGGTTAGTGATAATGTGTGTGGCAACTTTTGAACGATTGTCGTCTATGAGCGGCTGAGTGGCATAGGATCTACTTGCAGGCTGTGCAGACGTGTTTGATGAATGAAGAACGGGCGTTAAAGAAAGCAACTCTGTCGGCGTAGGGGAACTCTGCGCCTGAGTTGAAATTTCAGTATGCGGTGTGTCCATCCATTTAGACGTGATTCCTGTTGTAGTTACTTTAATCGTAGGCAACCTACATGTAATATTTCTCAGCTCAGGCATCGAAGGGCTGGATGTAATTCGAAAACGGGTTCCATCACGTTAGGGACATGTATGGTTTCGGACGAAAGAGGAAATGTCATGCTATTGCCGATAATTTTCGCATCATATGTCTGATGTCCAATGTCAACAGACACAGGTATACCTTCGTGTTTATGTGTATTAAAGACATTCGTCATCTCACACACGATTTGTGGTTCAAATGATGAACAGCTACAATCTGTTACATTCACTTTATGTAATGTTATAGTTTCCTTGACCGATGATACATTATCTTGAAATTCGCATTTATACTCTCCTGAATCTTGTATGGTCATATTAGTAATATGCAATTCAAAATTAAATGTATCTATTGAATGGTTGAATATGAAAAAGAAACGACTGTCATTTGTATTAGTTAGCGTTCTACTAATGGTAGCTGCTGCTAATCGTTCGTCGTAACATGGCTGATTATACAACATATATATTTGCCGGCGTACGACAATTCAAAGTTATTGTACCTGTATCTCTAGCGTTCAGGAAAACTTGCTCAGCTTTGCATCGAGGTGTTATTGTCAACACGAGGAAGACCAAAGCCAATATATAGTGGTAGTACTCACATGTGTATTCAAATCCTCTACTGTGCTGTCCGGCCATAGTGAATTCGGAATCCGACTATTAAAGTAAAACAAGAATTGTATCAGTTTTGTATTTTATAAGAGCAAAGTGAACCCTGGAAAAGCCGGTTGTCAAACGCTGAACATGTTTGTTTTAATGATAAAAAAAGGAAATGTTTCCTGGTCTGGAACAATCGTCTTTCCTCGAAGGTTCATCATGATTC
>JBAMJV010006865.1:0-40963 GCA_037951105.1 Echinarachnius parma | reverse complement strand
AAAGGTATAGCAAAATTACAAACGACTAAGTAAAAAGCCTGTTATAATTCAAAGAGCTATTCAAACACAAGAGGGCGCTCTCTAAAAAAGCATTGGTTTCAACCATTTTTCATACAAAATTATGCATGTGATGTTTTGTTGAAATAATGATTGAATAGAGGGATCATCAACAGCTCCCTCTACATCCACAACTACATCAACCTCTTTTGAAATTTTTTGAAAAAGTGTAACTTTTTTTTTTCTTTTTTTTTTTTTTAATCATCGAATAAATCTGGGCCCCAGATTTATTCCGATCGGATATATGTATTGACATTTCAGCCGTTCTGAACCGATTTTGATCAAATAAAGTTTATTATGTCATTAAAATTGTATGCTCTGTCAAAGTTTACACTTAGTTTTTCATTATCTCACAAAAAAAAAATTTCGTGCAGCGCCATCTGTACCAAAACTGAACTACCCCTTTAAGGGGTAATTTTATACAATTAAGTGACGTTTATACATTATTTAGTGATAATAAATAATTAAGGATAGAATATTGTGTTGCTTGCGTCAATCGCACCCGCAGAGGCCTAGGAGGGGTATACAGAGTCAATTGTGATAGAAATAATACTCTTATTCGTTGATGAAGACATTCCCATTAAGCAAATTATAATGAGTAAGTAAAATGGTATATGAAAAACAATTAAAGGGATCTAGTAACATTTTCAAAATGCACAAAACTTACTTCCAACTCTAGCTGCTCTCGCATACCTCGTTGTATTCGTAGTAACCATGGTAACAATAGAACCATATATAGGAACCGGTTTTTGTTTTCCGGATTTATCTTTCGTTTAATATGATTGAAGTGTTCGGATTCGAAAGTCACCTTGGGATACTTTCAACTGTGTACAAAGGTAGTGAAATGTTTTTAGCAATTATCACTTTGCATTTTCGCTCATAATTCATCTATATTCCATTAATTTACCCTGGATTTTTCACACATCACTCAGTGGACATATCAGATCACAGAAATACATTATATCAACAGGCGCGCCGGAAGCAGTTTTGGATTGGGGGGCAAAACCCTAAGGGGGCTCACAATTTATGTGTTTAGGGGCTCATGCCCAACCACACTCACAGGGTTGCCAGAGGTGAGAGTGAGACATTACGAGGATAAAGCGACCAAGCCCGAGGGAGCGAAGTGACTGAGCGGGGGCGGGGGGGTTAGAGGAGGGTGTCCCCCCTCCCACGGTAGGGAGCTTTTGCATTTTGGGACTTGAAATTGTGCAATCTGGTGGATAAAACATAAACCATATGTGACATTATGTATGATCCAACTTACAGCCAAAAATGAGTCCCGAGGGAGCGAAGCGACCGAGGGCTGGGGCAGAGCCAGTGGGGGGGGGGGGGGGGGGGGTGGGAGGGGTATCCCCCTCCCCCGGGGAAGATTTTGTATTTATATACTTGAATTGGTGCAATCTGGTGCGTAAAAACATAAACCATATGCCACATTATGTATGATCCAACAACATAGCTTACAGCCAAAAATGAGTCCCGAGGGAGCGAAGCGACCGAGGGTTGGGCAGAGCCAGAGGGGGAGGGTTCGGGAGGGGGTATCCCCTCCCACGGGGGAAGATTTTGCATTTATATACTTGAATTGGTGCAATCTGGTGCGTAAAAACATAAGCCATATGCCACATTATGTATGATCCAACAACATAGCTTACAGCCAAAAATGAGTCCCGAGGAAGGGAAGCGACCGAGGGCTGGGGCAGAGCCAGAGCCAGAGTGGGAGGGTTTGGGAGGGGGTATCCCCCTCCCACGGGGAAGATTTTGCATTTATATCCTTGGAATGGTGCAATCTGGTGCATACAAACATGAGCATATGCCACATTATGTACGTGATCCAACATCATAGCTTACAGCCAAAAATGAGTCCCGAGGGGAGCGAAGCGACCGAGGGCTGGGGAGAGCCAGAGGGGGAGGGTTTGGGAGGGGGTATCCCCCTCCCACGGGGAAGATTTTGCATTTATATACTTGAAATGGTGCAATTT
This sequence comes from Echinarachnius parma, assembly GCA_037951105.1. Taxonomy (NCBI): domain Eukaryota; kingdom Metazoa; phylum Echinodermata; class Echinoidea; order Clypeasteroida; family Echinarachniidae; genus Echinarachnius; species Echinarachnius parma. Next base: position 38,930 of record JBAMJV010006865.1, on the reverse strand, counting down.
GGTGCACGTCACACAAACAGCCAGAGCAATGACAGCCTACACAGGAACTACGTGGCCCGGTACAGAAAAACCCACCCCAGACGTACCATACGCAAGTTACACAACAAACTGAGATAATTTGTTTGCGCGAGAAGCGCGCAGCGAAAACTTAAAATAGCCGTATGAATTAATTTGTAAACGTTAGAATTAACAAGTATTGGCTCATACATTTTATTTTTTGTTTCCCACTCTTCTTCCTTTTCTTTTTCTTTCTTTTTTTTTTTTTTTGTTGTTGGGGGGGGGGGGGCTTTTTTTGGGGGCAAAAATGTGTTTTGCCCCCCCCCCCCACTTTTTGGATTTTGGCCGCCGCCCCCCCCCCCCCCCCCCCCCACTTCCGGCGCCTATGATATCAACCCTTCCTCAGTTTTTGCACGTGTCAACAAAGCTACTATAGATCAGGATAGTTGATTCTCCAATTTAACGAATTCATTGATTAGATTTTCATGAAATCCCATACTCAGGAATCACTGAACATCTGCATAAAGATTTGTGTGTTATTGCGCAAAATGGTGAGTAAGATTTATCTAAGGAAATCTTAAATAATAAGTCATACACAGTCATACATTCATGTACATATCTCATGAAGATTTGTTTTAATTTGAGTGAAATTGTAATAAAGCCCGGACATGGTATTGACTGAATGAGCTATCGTTGTATTCTCCGCACAAAAATAAACAGGACACTTATTTAAGACAACATAATCATCTCATATTTTTTAACGATAAAATATATGTTATTGTATATCAAATTAAAGATAAAATTACCCTCCGCTATATTCATGACATGGCATAATTTTTTCATTACAAATGTGATCTTTTTTAGTTTCATCTCAATAGAAAAAGTGTTAATGAAGACAAATTGTGAACGTTGTAGGTTTTATTTTCATCCAAATGTAACAAAATGGGGAATTCCATGGCTAAGGTTTATTCGTCAAAACTACAGTTTGTGCCCTTATTTCAGCATGAAACTTGGTATAAATTCTTCTCAAGAATTCTACGGCCGGCCGTAGTCCAAAGATCTTCAAAATCTGATGTCACCCTTGGTCAACCATTTGGGCAGTCTCTAACATGTCACTTCTCTAGGTAACTATGGTTGAAATTGCAAGGGACACATGAAACCGACAAGCTTTATGCCTCAAAAACAGACCAATATGTTGATGTTCTCATAACTTGGCCCTGTTTTATTGGAAAATGTGTATTTTTGGAGTTTGTTTATGACAATAAGGTTGAATGGTGTCATAACAGACTTGCCCCGCACATCTTGTTTCAAGCAAGACGTTTACACATTGCAGTCGAATGGTGCGGCCATCCATTGTTTTTGCTATTTTTGAAAACAGACCTTGCTATTGTTAACTGATCATGGCAGTTCATGCATGAACGATTACACCTTTAATCTATATTCTGCCTGTAGAGGACTAAATTTCCATTAATTTGATATATGATAATGTACACTCTGTCGTACATAAATATTAAATATTTCAACTTAAACAAGTGTCCTGTTTCTTTTTGTGCGGAGTATATATACCATAATGCCCCTTTAACATCTTATGACCCGAATTCTCATCAATGGCTTAAATTAAGCACCGTGCTAAAAGAAACGTAAATTTAAACTATTGATGAGAATTCGGGCCTATAAGTCTTAAGAGTTGTGTACTGAAGTATGATTTGTGTCTTCAGATTCAAATTTTGCTTTGCTTTTATATAGTTTATTTATTTTATTGGATGCAATATTAAACAATTATGGCAGACATTCTTGAACAAAATAATATCGCTTTTATACCATTTCATAAAACACTTGCAATTGTTGTAAGTGTCCAATTATTGTAAATATTTGGCCAACAGCCAAGCAGCATGGAGCATTACAGCTGTCGCCATGGTAGCTACAATAATTGGTCACTTACAACAGTTGTAAGTGTTTTATGAAATGGGCTAAGTCGAAAGAAGTTGTTTACCAAAGCACGATTTTGGTATTCTTATTGTAAGGTTGATGTGTTTAGAATGGTTGTAAGAAGGCACAAGCATATCTAAATATCACTTAATACTATATATAGACTATATATAGACTAAAAATAGACTATATATAGACTATATATAGACTAAAAATGGAAAATTTGTTTACCACAACATTCCCCGGGGCCTAATAACGTCGCCTATTTCTGAAGCGCTCTTTCGTTTCTAGCTTTCTATTTTTGTAATCCTAAAGAGAGCGGGGACATTTTCTAGACGGGGGCGAAAAAAGAGGATGACGATAATATCCCCCATTGCTTACGGGAATCGGTTGTCCTACGTATAAACTCTACGGGAAATGATTTGTATTTAAGGAAATTGGTTAAGAACATATTCTCGGGGTATACGGGCATTATTTCAAAGGTTCGTTGTTCCGAAACGATCACGCACAAATGTCCTTTATCTATTGGGTTCATTAACCCACGCATTAATTGGAGGTTTGTGCACCCAAACAGGTTCGTTATCCCGAACGGTCGTTTTTCTAAATCTTTTTTTTAGTATAAATCATGGTTACTTCAAATTATTAGGTTTTCCCCCGAATGTTCGTTAGGGCGAAGTTACCCTATTCCGAATGCCTGTTTACCTTAATTCAAGGTTCGTTATTCCGAAGAATACGAAGGTCGGTTAATCCGATTGTTTGTTTTAATCCGAATGTTTGTTTATCCGAAGGACGGTTAATCCGTAGACTCGTTTATCCGAATATTCATTCTTCCGAAGGTTTGTTAATGCAAATGTTCATGTTTTGCCCGAAGGTTGTTACTCCGAACACACAGACGTATACTTTATCTAGGATGGATCATGAATCCGAAAACAAAATAAGGTTCGATAACCAGACATCTGTGTTATTTGTGACTGCTTCTTATGTTGAAAGTTCGCTATTCCGAAAAAAAATGAAATTGAAATGAAATGTATTTACCAAAACAACAATATCGTTAACTAATATAATATCAATCACAGGATAATTACAATTTATGATATTATTGTTGGTTTAAGAAAAGGGACCAGCAATAGTGAAGCTTGCTAGTCATTTCATTTCCATTTCATTTATTTAACCATTATAAAACAACAACAAAAATATACAAATCGGCGCAAAGTAATCGATATACAAATATCAAACAAGAATATTGGTTAGGACCCCTGAGAAGCAGTAGATAATCGGGGCCCTACAAAACAAAGTAAAACAACTTACAAAATCATATAGTCGTAAAAAAAAAGAAAAAAAAGAATATAATACAAGAATACAGCATCTTACTATTACACACATGCACTCACGTATCAACACACACACACGTGTACAATCATCCCCCCAGGTTTTATGGAAGGATATATTTTTTTCTGTATGTATCTGTATACGAGTGGGAAAGAAAACATTAGTTGTATGAGCTAAGACTTGTTAATTCTAACGTTAACAAATTAATTTATACATACATTTTCAATTTTCGCTGCGCGCTTCGCGCGCGAACAGATTATCTCAGTTTGTTGTGTAACTTGCGTATGGCCTTGGGTGAGTATTTTTTTTTCTGTATACCGGGCCACGTAGTTCCAGTGTAGGCTGGCATTGCTCTGGCTGCTTGTGTGACGTGCACCAAATTGCACCATTTCAAGTATATTATATAAATGCAAAATCCTCTCCGTGGGAGGGGGATACTCCCTCCCAAACCCTCCCTATTTGGCTCTTCCCCAGCCCTCGGTAGCTTCGCCCCTCGGGACTCATACTTGGCAATAGGCTAAGTTTTTGGATCATACATAATGTGGCATATAGTGATGTTGGAACTGTGTATGGCGCTAAAAATAAATACAATATTTGTGTGTGTGTTGGGGTGCATATTCATTAGTGTGCCAATCATTTGTCTTCTTCGTGAAAATATATTTTAAATTTCTGGTCGATCAAATCATAACACGCTTTCCCAGATAAAGTCAATTTTAAGCCCGAATTTCCTATCTAGGTAAGCACCAGATTGCACAATTTCAAGTCTAAAAATGCAAAAGCTTCCTCCCATGATGATTATGACGACGATGATGGTGATGATAATGATACTGATGATGACTAGAAATGTTCGTTTGGGGTGGGGTGGCAGGTGGGGTGGGGTGGCACGTGGAGGGGGGGGGGGGGGGGAGGCATTACCCCTTTCCATTCGCGTGGTTAGTAAAATCACCACCCGTGCCTATAATACCGGTATATGCCCTATATACAGCGTTACCACTACAAAAACTCTCCCGGTCTTTAGCAGAGACAGAGTGGCTCTGTAATAACGTGGGTAAGAGCTGGTGTCGAGAACTGAATGTCATCAAGTTCAACATATCAAGTGGTCTTGTTCCAAAACACCCTCAAGGTTTCACCGGCCGATACAAAAGACGAAAAGAGAAAAAGGTTCTTCACATTTTGATCGTTGTTTACGAACTGCTTTCGGAAAGGGCATGTGATGGTCGTTCATCTATAGTACCATGTGTACTTTTTTACGAGTATGTATTAGAATGAGAACAAAATGCAGTAAACATGACAAAAAACAAGTTCAGAAGTTGCCATGAATACAGCAGCTGCAATTACATTCTCCACTCGGTAAACAAATTCTCGTGATAGAAGGTTATTCGCATTTTATCGTGATTACGAAGGTTTCTATCATATGTACATTTATATTTTGTATCCTAGCAGGAAATGTAGTAAATATTACAAGGAAAGTAATACTAAACATATTACATCAGCTACTACAATAATATCCCCTCTCGATAAACTAAAGGTTCTTCACATTTTGATTGTGTTTGCGAAGGCATATATGAAAGGGAATAGTCGTCCAAGGCCGGACCATGAGTTGTTTATGTATTTCTGGACGTGGGAACCTGTTAGCAAAATGTAGTAGACATTAAAGAGATAGAACAGTTTTGTTTTTAGAGGGAGCTTTATCAACTTGTTTGAGAGGTAATCAAAAACGTGAGAAAAAAAAACGGTGCAAAATTTGCAAAAGCACACAATTTAATTTTAAAGTCAGATTTCTTACAACTTTGTTTGATCAAAATCGGTTCAATAAAATTAATGTTGGCATGGTTGGGGCCCAAAATGTAATCAATAACTTAGGGAAAAAACGTACAAAGCCTACATATTTTTGAAAATATGCCAAAGTGGCTTTTTTGATGAAAACGGAGTAAATATTATAGACCAAACAATGAGTTGTTCTGCTACAGTCCATAAACAAAAGGTTATTCACATTTGTTCGTTTCTTTCGTGTACCATGTGTACTTTCAAACATATTTTGCATTTGAAACTGGGAGCTACATACAGGGAGTAAACAGTATCAAACTAGAACAATTGTATTCGATTATCATGTACATACACAATCAAAACCAAATTGTATACGTTCATTTATTTCAAATGTTGTATACCTCACAGATATATTTTCTCCTTTCCAAACAGCTTGTAAACTAAGCTACAAAAGAAGAATATAATGAATTCGACAATCCTTCGACCATGAATTTGGTGTTATTGTGTACTGTATTCAATTTAAGTCAACTATACATGTTTTGTTTAATCGAACGATATTAATTGTATCAATATACTGAGCTACGTATTGTTCGAGGAACGAGGTCGTGTATACAGAACTGAATGTCGTCAAGCTCAACATATTCAAAAGGTTTTCTTCCAAAACACACGAACAAAATTATGTTCTTCACATTCGATCGTGTTTATACATAAGCTAAGATTATATATGAAAGCAAAATAATAGCAAAATAATAACAGTTAGCCTATGTGTGTTTGATATTGATATTTTTGATCAATAATTTCTTGCTTGGTATATGTTTTTCATTGTAACTTTGATTGTGGAAAATTAAGTCAAATTAAATTATGGATTACATAAACAATAATGTTTACTTATTTTCGTAGGCAAAAGGTTTATATTTCGGCGACCACTGCTCCGCTATTATTGTAAACACCCACAAAGGTTGCTAGCAAAGTGAGTGCCCGAGATGATGTCAAGTCACCATAATGGGATATGGGGGGGGGGGGGGGGGGGGGGGGGGTCATGTAGCCCTTGGCACCCTACTCACAGATCCCCGGTGCCCCTTCAACCCTCAGACAAACCCCATGCTTCTTATTGCATGTATTACTGAGAATGATATGTAATGCAGCAGAGATCTGGGCCCCGTGTTATAAAAACCTTTCCAATCGTTGTAAATGCACAATTATTGTAACTATTATAGGTCAATACTCAATTAGAATGCCGCATTGCAGTTGTTGCCATGGTAGTTACACTAATTTGTCATTTACAACAACTGGACAAGTTTTAGGAATCGGGGCCCTGGACAAGACTTGAATCTCTCAGGTTTGTCGCCATCTAGCGGCCAAGAGTGTACAATAATAATGTTCGCGAATGGCTCATCGATATACATGGTGTATATCGATGGAATGGCTGCATGGGGGGAAATAAATTCACCACAGTTCAAACTGGACCAGGAAATAAAAGGAAAGGGTAACATCGTTTTCTGTTTGGTTTAGTATATCATTTCTTAAAATGTACACTGCTGTGATCACGGCAATCATGACTCAAGAACGCAATCATAGTTCAAGGTCACACTTTTCTTTTCTTAAAAAAAAAACCATGGTTAGACTATAATAATGTCAGCAGGTCCCTAATAATATTAATTACCAAAAGGGGGTCAAGTAATTACAAACACAAAGGCACATAATTGCCCTGTCGCCGGCTTGGTCATGTACACGTGTACGTATGCATTGGTTTCAACAGTGGCGCAGAGCCGGGGGTATTTGGGCACGTGCCCCCTCCCAATAATTTATTAAAACAATACGAAACCAAAGAGGAAAATCCCTAACAAAATAAAAAATACATAGGGTGTGTCGCCAATAATTCTCGCGTCCCCCCCCCCCCAAAAAAAAAAAATAAATAAATAAAAAAAAATAAAAAAAATCAGCCTGACCACGCTACTAGGTTACGGAATGTTAGCGAGAAAACTGGTTTATCGATGATTGCGTTTAAAGCGTTTAAATAACAGTATTGGGAAACGCCCCACACAAGCAAGATGAACATTCACTTTTATCACATACCATGGGAAAGAATACATCATAACTTATAATATGTTAATGTGAAGATTTTACCCAAACTGCTTTGAAATGGACTATTTGAGCAATACAACTAAACACATCTAGCACCTACGCCCGGGGGGGGGGGGGGGGGGGGGCGGTACTCACGTATATTGGGTATACGGGGATGTGCCGCTGGGAAGGGTGACTTTTTCAATAAAGATCCTTAGACATGGGTCCACTTTTCATTTTAAAAATCCTTAGACATGGGTCCCATTAAAAAAAAAAAACACTTAGACATGGGTCCCTTTTTTCATTTATTCCTTTCCCCTCTTTTCTCCCTCATTTTCTCCGGGATTTTGGGATTTGCCGATGTGAAATTGCTAAAAGGTTCGCATACATAATATTTCACAACCTCGGGTGTTTAGATATTATCCTTCATAACGCCATATCATAAGTAATAAAACGAATATACCCATACAATAATATTGAAACAAATGGCATTTTCCGATATGAAATTGCTAAAGACATACGCTTCAATTAAACCGCATGGTACGCTGCGTGCAAAAGCTGTATAGCCACATGGCAGACGAGCTTTTTGTGCGTTAGGCTATGTACTACTCAGCCGGGCGAAGAAGAGTGAACAGGCGGTGAAATGTTGGCCCAATCTCAGCGGCGCGCATGGAACTTTTAACTTATATTTCTGCAATTAACACATAAGCCAATTTCTAAATACGATTTTATTAATATTTATTCATTTGTTTGGCCACTACACATGTTTTCGTTTACATTCTCAATGCTGTTGTTTTGCTTTAACCAAGCATGCATTAAATATACTTTATTGATTTAAAGAAAATGTGTCAAATAATTATTGCAGATGTACACAGTTACATGATTATAAGATAAAATAATATTTCTCTGCCGTCGGTTCGGTTGGTTGCAGTCTCCAAGGTTACGGAGAAAACTTATTATGCTCATTGCATGATCGTGATGATAAAATGGTGTTTGTAATTTGCTAAACCGAAAAATAATGTAAGGCTGAAATGTTGTATATCTCTGCATGAAAGCATGTGTAAGCTTGATCTAGACTACAGTTGTATCTGATCTCTTCTGATCACCTTGCGCAGTCGGTATAATGGTCCACCTTTTTTTTTGGGGGGGGGGGGGGGGACGGAAGTAGGGTAGGGGCACATGACTTTCATATTGGCCTGCAACTTATGAATTTGTCTACTTTATTTCGATTTCTTATACGTTACGTTATGTGTTTTATTATTTTTATCAGTTTATTTAGTGGAATATTGACCACTCCCTTTCCACCCCGTAGCTATGCGCCACTGATCTGGCCATAACATCTGATAATTAATCTTTCACCTCCGAACATAATGTTGATAATTGTTTTGCAACTTGTCACATGATCACAGGTAACTTTAGATTAAACTTTTCTTACCTGAAATGTAAATGAGCAATTCAGTTCTGATCCAAATCGTCACAAAATTAGTTATTCCAAATAATTCAATAATCTACCGAGATTTAAAGTAGTATATCCAGTTATATATCCATAAAGAGCTGTGGAAGAAAGGGGTATAGAACTGTCTTTCGTTATCCCTATATACTTTTATGAATGTAACACTTGTTTGTATATAGATTCTTTTCAATGTTACGTTGAAGTTACCATAGTTTCAGTTTGCGCGTATGCAAATCTAGCGCAGGTTCGGCATGTTAGCATTGTTACGTAAGCAACAGATCAAACGCGCATGCGCCGAAATGCGTATCAAGATTGTTGCGTAGACATTTATCTCTTGCGCATGCGCAGCAAATACCGGTATATATTTTTGTAATACAAACGTTGCCGTGGATGTAAACAGAAGTTCTAGTTCTAGTTCTATGGTAATACTCATCAACGCCTGTTCAGCATCTAGATGAGGGAAAAGCATAGAGTTGTTATATACAGCTCTATGCGGTACAGTTCCTGTAAAGGGAACTAAATTGTTTCAAGAGCCACCTTGAACTGCTCCAAAGAAGGCAGTTCGACGATGTTCTGAGGTAGCTCGTCCCAGTCCTTTAATGTCCTTGGGAAATAACTAAATTTGTAAGTGTCCATTGAAGAGCCTAGTCTCATATATCGTTGTTGTTGACTCCTCCTTGTAGTTCGCTCCCTCGGTTTGATGTAATCCGGTATTGGAATCGCAATGTTGTTATTTGCTATCTTGTAGAACATTGACAATCGTGCCCGTTTTCTTCTTTCTTCAAGAGTTTGGAGATTAAGTTGTTCTCGCATGGATGTTACACTGGCATCACGCTGGTAGTTTCCACAAATGAAACGAAGTGCATGTCTTTGGATCTTCTCTAGAACAACATAACGCACAATTTGTGTTGCTGTTGTTTTGTATTTTTGTCATTGGTGTGTGATGAAGGCAAACATATGAAGCAATATTATCACATATTTTGCAAGAAAAACATTCATGCAGTTTTGTTTTCCCCCCATGTATTTCAAATGATGTCCGCTGAAGTGCGTTTTACTATACGTTCATTGTTGTATATAGTATCATGCTATTTTATGCTATGGAAAACATGTTTCCCTGTACCACGTCTACCATGTATACATTCCTTCGAACACCTCGTATACCCCTAAACATCTTCCACACTATTTCAAGTTTGTCCACACTTATTTTCATGAACAATTCTAAACTCGTTGTCAATCAAGAGGAAGTTGAAAAGCAGAGGGTGTTTTACAAAGATTTAAGGTTGAACTTAAACATTTAAGTTCGACTTAAATTGTGGTAGGCCATTGTGTAACCTTAGAAAAACACGTTTTAAATGCAAAAACGCAAATATTATGAGACTTATAAGAAATCTTACTTTAAAAACATGAAAGATAATGATTTTTAAAATTTGTTTCACAAAGATATTACGATGTGTTTATGAAACATGTTCGGCTATTTACCACATAAACTAGCGGCTTTCCATATTTCTAAGTCCAACTTGAATCTAAGTTCACCTTCAAATCTGTGTGAAACAACCCCTAGATGACCTGTTGCAAGAACGCGCAATACATTACTGTATTTTGACGAAAGGTGGCGCTATAGCAGTTTACGACATCGTACGGATTGATGACCTGCTTTAATATTTACACTTTCATGATCATTATCATGTTTCCCAATATTAGTCCTTAGGACCAAGTTACATACATACTTCTCATATTCATATGTATTCATTCAAGTTCTACGATAAGTCCAACTTAAATCTAAGTTCACCTTAAAATATGTGTGATGCACCCCCTACTGCCCTATATGACCTGTTGCAAGAACGCGCAATACACTACTGTATTTTGACGAAAGATGGCGCTTTTAATAGCAGTTTACGACCACATAAATACAATATTCGTACGGATTGATGACCTGCTTTTAATTTACACATTCATGATCATATCATGTTTCCCAATATTAGTCCTAAGGACTAAAGCGTTACATTTTTATATTTGACATACATGTACTACCAAACCCACGTTGTTACCAAGTTACATACATAATTTCATATTCATAGGTATTCAGATCAAGTTCTACGATGTTGATAATTGTTTTGGAACTTGTAACAGTGATCACAGGTAACTTTAGATTAAAATTTTCTTACCTGAAATGTGAATGAGCAATTCAGTTCTGATCCAAATCGTCACAAAATTAGTTATTCCAAATAATTAAATAATCTACCGAGATAATGCGAAATCATTTAAAGTAGTATATCCAGTTATATATCCATACAGTGCTGTGGAAGGAAGGGGTACAACTGTCCTTTGTTATCCCTATATACTTGTATGAATGTAACACTTGTTTGTATATAGATTCTTTTCAATGTTACGTTGAAATTACCATAGTTTCAGTTTGCGCGTATGCAAATCTAGCGCAGGTTCGGCATGTTAGCATTGTTACGTAAGCAACAGATCAAACGCGCATGCGCCGAAATGCGTATCAAGATTGTTGCGTAGACATTTATCTCTTGCGCATGCGCAGCAAATACCGGTATATATTTTTGTAATACAAACGTTGCCGTGGATGTAAACAGAACAACAGAACGCACAATTTAATTGTGTTGCTGTTGTTTTGTATATATGTCATTGGTGTGTGATGAAGGCAAACATATGAAGCATATCACATATTTTGCAAGAAAAACATTCATGCAGTTTTGTTTTCCCCCCATGTTTTTCAAATGATGTCCGCTGAAGTGCGTTTTACTATACGTTCATTGTTGTAGTAGCATGCTATTTTATGCTATGGAAAACATGTTTCCCTCTACCACGTACATTTCTTCGAACATCTCGTATACACGTAAACATATTCCACACTATTTCAAGTTTGTCGACACTTATTTTCATGAACAATTCTGAACTCGTTGTCAATCAAGAGGAAGTTGAAAAGCAGAGGGTGTTTCACAAAAAAAAGGTTGAATTTAAACATTTAAGTTAGACTTAAATTGTGGTAGGCCATTGTGTAACCTTAGAAAAACACGTTTTAAATGCAAAAACGCAAATATTATAAGACTTATAAGAAATCTTACTTTAAGAACATGAAAGCTCCTTGATAATAGATAACTTCGATGATTTTAAAATTTTGTTCACAAAGATATTACGATGTGTTTATAAAACATGTTCGGCTATTTACCTCATAAACTAGCGGCTTTCCATATTTCTAAGTTCAACTTAAACCTAGTTCACCTTCAAATCTGTGTGAAACACCCCCTATAATTATGGTTACAGTCCGTTATTCCGAAGGTTCGTTATTCCGAAGGTTCAGTTATTCCGAAGGTTCGTTATTCCGAAGGTTCGTTATTCCGAAGGTTCGTTATTCCGAAGGTTCTTTATTCCGAAGGTTCGATATTCCGAAGGTTCGTTATTCCGATGGTTCGTTATTCCGAAGGTTCGTTTATCCGAAAATAAAATCGGGTTCGTTATTCCGAAAATTAAATCGGGCTTGTTATAATACTACAGTTTGTGTTTTGTTTATTTAATTTACAGCCTGCATTAAGCATACCCCTCCCCCTTTCCCTCCCTTGGCCCCTCCAATCAAACATTTAAGTTTATTTTATCTCTTTATATGAAATTATAGCATTATAACAAACCCAAATTCATTTTCGGATTAACGAACCCGATTTCATTTTAGGAATAGCGAACCTTCGGAATAACGAACCCTCGGAATAACGGACCTTCGGAATAACGAACCTTCGGAATAACGAACCCGATTTCATTTTAGGAATAACGAACCTTCGGAATAACGAACCTTCGGAATAACGAACCTTCGGAATAATGCAACAAATGTTCGGATTAACGAACCCTATTTCATTTTCGGATTAACGAACACTCAGGTATAGGAAATTTGCGTGTTCGGAATAACGAACCTTCGGAATAACGAACCTTCGGAATAACGAACCTTCGGAATAACGAACCTTCGGAATAACGAACCGCACCCATAATGATGACCTGTTGCAAGAACACACAATAAACTATATACTGTATTTTGACAAAAGTTGGCGCTATAGCAGTTTACGACATCGTACGGATTGATGATCTGCTTTGATATTTACACATTCATGATCATATCATATTTCCCATTATTAATCCTAAGTACTAAAGCGTTACATTTTTATATTTGACCTACATGAACTACTAAACTCACGTTGTGACCATGTTACATACATAATTTCATATTCATATGTATTCATTCAAGTTCTACGATGTTGATAATTGTTTTGGAACTTGTCACAGTGATTACAAGTAACTTTAGATTAACTTTTTCTTACCTGAAATGTGAATGAGCAATTCAGTTCTGATCCAAATCGTCACAAAAATTAGTTATTCCAAATAATTCAATAATCCACTGAGATAATGCGAAATAATTTAAAGTAGTATATCCAGTTATATATCCATACAGAGCTGTGGAAGAAAGGGGTAGGACTGTCCTTTGTTATCCCTATACTTTTATGAATGTAACACTTGTTTGTATATAGCTTTCAATGTTACGTTGAAATTACCATAGTTTCAGTTTGCGCGTATGCAAATCTAGCGCAGGTTCGGCATGTTAGCATTGTTACGTAAGCAACAGATCAAACGCGCATGCGCCGAAATGCGTATCAAGATTGTTGCGTAGACATTTATCTCTTGCGCATGCGCAGCAAATACCGGTATATATTTTTGTAATACAAACGTTGCCGTGGATGTAAACAGAACAACATAACGCACAATTTAATTGTGTTGCTGTTGTTTTGTATATATGTCATTGGTGTGTGATGAAGGCAAACATATGAAGCATATCACATATTTTGCAAGAAAAACATTCATGCAGTTTTGTTTTTCCCCCATGTATTTCAAATTATGTCCGCTGAAGCGCGTTTTACTATACGTTCATTGTTGTAGTAGCATGCTATGTTATGCTATGGAAAACATGTTTCCCTCTACCCCGTCTACCATGTATACATTCCTTCGAACACCTCGTATACACGTGGTAGGCCATTGTGTAACCTTAGAAAAACACGTTTTAAATGCAAAAAACGCAAATATTATAAGAAATCTTACTTTAAGAACATGAAAGCTCCTTAATAATAGATAATTTCGATGATTTTGTAAATTTGTTTCACAAAGATGTTACGATGTGTTTATAAAACATGTTCGCCTATCTACCTCATAAACTATAATAGCGGCTTTCCATATTTCTAAGTTCAACTTAAACCTAGTTCACCTTCAAATCTGTGTGAAACACCCCCTATAAATTATGACCTGTTGCAAGAATACACAATAAACTACTGTATTTTGTCGAAAGGTGGCGCTATAGCAGTTTACAACATCGTACGGATTGATGATCATATCATGTTTACCAATATTAGTCCTAAGCCTGGACTAAAGTGTTACATTTTCATATTTGACCTACATGTACTACCAAACCCACGTTGTAATAAAGTTACATACATCATTTTCATATTCATATGTATTCATTCAAGTTCTACGAGTTTTAATTCACTCCAGTAATAATTAAGGCAATTAAATAACATTAAAGGGGTAGTAAAGTTTGGGTAAGGCTGAGCTTTAGTGACTAAAACCTGCACAATAACATTACAAACTAATAGATATAACCCCACCAGACTCGAAAAGTATAGAAAATTACAAACGACTAAGTAAAAAGCCTGTTATAATTCAAAAGAGCTATTCAAACACAAGAGGGCGCTCTCTAAAAAAGCATTGGTTTCAACCATTTTTCATACAAAATTATGCATGTGATGTTTTGTTGAAATAATGATTGAATAGAGGGATCATCAACAGCTCCCTCTACATCCACAACTACATCAACCTCTTTTGAAATTTTTTGAAAAAGTGTAACTTTTTTTTTTTTTTTTTTTTTTAAATCATCGAATAAATCTGGGCCCCAGATTTATTCCGATCGGATATATGTATTGACATTTCAGCCGTTTCTGAACCGATTTTGATCAAATAAAGTTTATTCTGTCATTAAAATTGTATGCTCTGTCAAATTTTTAAAAAAGAGCCATTAGAACACAAGAGGGCGCTATCTAAAAAGCATTGGTTTCAACCATTTTTTCATACAAAATTATGCATGTGATGTTTTGTTGAAATAATGATTAAATATAGAGATCAGCAACAACTATAAAACAAAAACTCTTTTGACAATTTTTGGAAAAGTGTAAGCATTTTGATTATTCTTTTTTAAATCATCGAATAAATCTCGGCCCCAGATTTATTCCGATTGGATATAATTATTGATATTTCAGCCGTTTCTGAACCGACTTTGATCAAATAAAGTTTATTCTGTCATTAAAATTGTATGTTCTTTCAAATTTTACACTCAGTCTTTCATTATCTCACAAAAAACTAATTCGTGCAGCGCCCTCTATACCAAAACTGAACTACCGCTTTAAGAAGTTCTAATGTTCAATTAGTCATGATTTATTAAGTAAATATCATCGTTTTTTTTGGTATCAGTTTGTCTCGTACCAGCTGTGTACGTTTCTTTTTTGTTTCATTATTTTCTCATTTGTTTGTCGGTTGTGTTTTTGTTTAAATGGTATTCGAGCTTTAGATTACAGTAAACAGATATCATAGCAGTATTCTTCTGCATGCTGATATGATGAAAGTGATATTTTCAAAGAAAATGAAGAATGTTTATCGAGTAAATACAAAATGAAAATTGATAAAATATTGTATCCCCGATCGTTCAAGTGAAGTACTTTTGTTTATGATAAAAACAAAAATCATGAATCAATCATGAATATCTCCATAACTAGGGAGACATTTGAAAAAATCAAAACCCATTTCATTCTTCTTTTACCAGAAGCCAAACAACAATGTACAAGTGTGAATGGTCCAAGTGATTTTGGTCGAATCTGACGAAGCTACCAGATCCCTTTAAGTCATTTCTCGTGGGATAGATCCCGTGAAGTTGCTAACGACCACTGGGTAGCTCTCCGCATCCCTCTAGTCGTAGAGAGGTCGCGATCGTCATGAAAGGAGTCCATTGTTGAACGAATCCTCTCCGTCAGTAAACTGCTTCATGTCAATTCAAGCACTGAACTTTATTGAGGCAGTAATCCGTAGTTGTGATTTTCTAAACAAATTATTTTGCAGAGAGTTTCTGTGTTTAACCCATTCCCTTCGAGATGCTGACATCTCTATTAGACTTTGTACATAGCCTACCAGGATCCCATAGGCAACTGGTTAATTTAAACGTCGTTATTCAAACTGTACCCCAAAAATGGGAAAAACACGCTAATTTTCTTTAGATCTTACGGCCTTCCGAATTTAATGGGACTTAGTAACATTGTCCAAATCCTCAAAATCCAATTGGAATTCTAGCGGTTCCCTCATACCTTGTTGTATTCGTATCAACAATAAAAGCATGGGACAGGTTTTTGTTTTTGAAATTTCCCTTTCGTTAAAAAGGTATTTTCGATTGAAGTGTTCAGATGTTAAATTATCCAATGGATCGCGAAAACCGTGTACAAAGTGAGTGCAATGAGTTTGTGAATATCACTTTGCATTTTTGCTCATTACTCAGCCATATAACGAATATTTAACTTTCAATTTGTACACAACACCCAGTGGACATATCAGATAACAATTATATACATTATATCCAACCACTCATAACTTTTGGCACATGTCAACAAAAATACTAGATCCCTTTAAGAGAGTTTCTGCTTTATCCTGCTAACAGTTGTTGTTTATCGACAAAAAAAAAACGAACAAAACAACGCTAACATCTTTAATGTCACGATTTGATGGCCTTGGAAATGTAATGAGGGGTTGTGTAGTTTAAATGTGTTATTCCAGCTGTCTTTCTTTATGTACTTGAAGAAAATCATTAAAATGCTGGTAAATAATAGCACTCAAGTCACGTAAGAATATTAATACAATATGTTTATAATTATTTTCCCCTCTGAGTTTTTTTTCTAGTGAAGGATCGATCGATAAATTGCATTTTCAATTCCTTCCCCATGTTTATAGGGATCTATAAACATTGTCAAAATCCACAAACTTACTTAGAACAGTATTCTAATGATACCTCGTAGCAGTGGCGTAGCGAGGGTCAAGTGATTGGGGGGGCACAACTGCGAGGGAGCGGAGCGACCACGCCCGAGGGCGCGTAGCGCCCGAGGGGGGGGAGGGTGTGGGAGGGGGGTGTCCCCCCTCCCACGGTAGGGAGCTTTTGCAAATTTTTGCTTGAAATAATGCAATTTGGTGCATACCTTGGAAGGAAATTTGATAATACTGAATTAAAGAAATCATTTCCCTCATGATAAAGTATACACACACAATCAAACCTATGTGTACACACACACCAGACTCAAATACTCTCACGCCGTATGCTTGTCTACATTTATTTGGGGGAGGGTGTGGGAGGGGGTTCACCCCCTCCCAATTGTTTTGAAATTTTTGAAATTGGTGTTTAAAATATCACTGTAGAAGTATGGTCATTATTGTCGTTATCATTGTCTTAATCATGGGTGTTAAAATGGTATATAATAGTGAATCTACTCGTTACGTATTTTAAAACGGTAATAGCGAGGAAAGATTAAGCCCGTGAGATGGATCCACGTGATCCTGTATACTATAGAGCCATCGATATAGTCTAGGGCATTGAGCTCCAATGGAACTAAGCAAAAGTGGAGTGGAGACATTGCGAGGAAGCGAAGCGACCGATTGGGGGAGGGTGTGGGAGGGGGTGTCCCCCTCCCACAGTAGGGAGCTTTCGTATTTTGGGGCCTGAAATTGTGCGATTTGGTGCACACCTAAGACAGAAATTTCACGTAATATAAAGAATATAAGTATGGAACCAAATATACTTAATGACAAAGGAGGGGGACAATCTCCTCCCCTTTCTAATGTGGGGGACATAATATTCCAATTTTATTTGCATTCAGCGCATATGGACCGAATTTACTAAAAGATATATTATTTCAAATTATTTTATTTTCCGATGATAGTGTGCTATAGACATGATAGATGAGGGTCTAATAAATTTCGTATACAGTCGTATATCAGTATTTCAGAATATGCGCGCGAAGCGCGCGGCAAAAATTAAGATTTACAGTCCTTTTCAAACTAAACAAAAAACAGCTATGCTCGGGTCCCTTGAATTAGTTTCAGTAGGCCTATGCTCAACTGATGCAGATATCGACTCTGGAGAAGATGACTGGTGCTCCTTCAATCATGATCATCAACAATATGCCTAGATTATGCATCATGAATTAATGGAACGGGTGCATTTGGAGTGAAGAAATTAGTAAAAGAAGTTTGTCTTTACCTAGACATTTAGGACTACGTAGTGCAGCTATGCGCCTTTATAGCCTGCATGAAGGCGTCAAAATTATCTATAAAAGCGGGAGGCAGATTCAAGATCCTAAAAGGGCCCTAGGTATGATAAACGATTTACCATGCTAGGAAGTTTGTTAGGCCTATACGCGCTCTATGTCTTCTGAAATGCGGTGAGCGTCGATCCTCGCGCACGGGACTGAAAATTTGCATAAGGCGCTATATTGGAAGGATTCTTCAAACTGATATAATGTAGGTGCGCTATTGCTAGTACTAGGGAACGACTGTTATGTTCTTGGTTATTGTCGTTGATAATGATTATTATCACACATTAAATAAAACGTGATAATAATGAATGATATACATTGTAGACACATTTGGCTTCATGTCGGGTCGTCATTTTTTTTTTTTTTTTTTTTTTTTTTGCCAAACGATTGGGGGGGGGGGGGGGGGCACGTGCCCCCCGTGCCCCCCCGTAGCTACGCCACTGCCTCGTAGTATTCGTAATACCAATAGAAGCATGAAACGGTTTTGTTTTCTTTTCAGAATGTATCATTTGTTATGATTGAAGTGTTTGGATTTGAAAGTCTCCCTTGGATACCTTCGACTGTGTACAAAATTAGTACCATGAGTAAACACATCCCACTTTGCATTTTCTCTCATTACTCAGTCATTTGACATCCAATTACCATGGAACTTTCACGCAGTATTCAGTGGAAATATCTGATCTTAGCCAGACACATTTTTACCGATCCTTCGTCAGATGTTGCACATGTCAACAAAGTTACAACATGAATATTTTTGTTTGTTTATAACAACAACAAATTAAACATTTCTATTAACACATTAACAACATGTATAACATGTATTACATCTATAGTTATTACAATATCTCGTAGTCAAAGATTTACATTATATTCCTATAGGGCGACTAGATTGCTCAAAGATCCTTACGACCCCATAGCTCCCACCGTACCATAACCCTTAAGTCGTACATAGGTCACGATCAAGTGAAAGGGGTCTATTGTTCAACAACGAAATCGCTCCGTTAGCAAATTTCGTTCAATATTTGAGCCCTAAGTTTGTTTGTTTTGATGGCATTCCCAAATTTTATGAAGGTTACTGTGATAAACTGCAGATATTGTCTGTATTCCAACTGAACAGACATAAACAAACACTCAAATTTATCATATAAAAGCCATTTGCTTTCACATATATTGCCGAAATGTAATATGTCTCTCTTATTAGTTTCTAGTTTCACAACATCGTTAAAATACGGGGAAATTATCACTCTCGTATGATCATAGTATGATCGTTTTGACGATGACATTTAACCAGACAAAGGCTCGTTTTATTCGGTCACGCTGTGGGCTGGCACAAATTAATGAGCACTGATGATAAAAACAGTCATTGGTGATAATAAACGAGATATACGCTCGTCTGTCAAAGCAATAATTGCGATATGATATGAATATAATTGGTAAGTGAGTAATATTACAGGCTTTCCTCTATTAATCATGTGCGACTTTGTTTACGGTACGCAGGATATGACCGATGCATCACCCGTGGTGTTTCTAATGAACGAAAGGAATCGGTGACGCTAATTTTGATGATGTTAATCTTCTGATTATTATGATTATAATAGCAACAGTTTGGTTTATGTATTAATTCTGATATACATAGATATGGTCTGTCGCCTCTCAATACAAAACAAAATCCATGGTTAAAAGGAATACATGAACACAGATAAGTTTCACATTTAATTGTAATAACGGCTAACCTGTCTCTTCAAGTTCAGACCCGTGCAGGCGTACGGTGATATTAGAGTTACTCTATGATCGGGGCACACTTCATGTATTCTGTATTGGTACAAGGATTTCCCGTATGCTTTCTATTGTTTTGTGAAGTTATTGGAGGCATGTGCCCCCCTCCCCCTCCCCCTCCCCATCCCCCTCCCCCTCCCCATCCCCCTCCCCCTCCCCATCCCCCTCCCCCGTGCCCCTGTAGCTACCCCTCTGATTTATTCAGTGGTGTATAGCGTGGTTGGACTGGTTGGAGGGATATCATTATATGTATTAATTTATTCTATTAACTTTATTTTATAAACGATTTTCCCAGTACGTATTTTCTTTGTCCGTTTGTGGAGCCATGTGCCCCGTTGTCCCCGTAGTATATACGCTATATTGCTTTAAAGGGATCTCGCAAGATTGTCCAAATCCACAAATATTACTTACAACTCTACAGTGGTTCATTCAGACCATGTTGTATTTGTATTACCAAAATAAGCATGGAACAGCTTTCGGTTTTCGAATTTCCCTTTCCCTTTCGTTAAAAAGACATTTACGATTGAAGTGTTCGGATGTGTAATTTTTCACTGGAAAGTTATAACTGTGTACAACATCAGTGCAATGAGTTAGCGAATATCACTGTCATTATTTGGCGATAAAATATCTATTTAACGTGAAATTTTCACACATAACTCAGTGGACATATTAGATCTCACAACAATACACATTTTATCAACCATTCATAACTTTGTGCACATGTCAACGAAGCTACTATATGCCTTTGAAGTTCCAAGTGTACTTGGAAAAGTCGAACGAAGAGGAAATTGCCAATGCATCTTTAACGATGTTTCTCTAATAATAAAATTACCTGCAAATTATTGCGATAAAACGAGGGGAAATCCCCGACTCTGTTATCGGATGCCTGATATATGCCATGTATGGAGTCTACACAAATTTCAATTATCTTATAGGCAACGGGTTTATTTGCCCTTGCATTTGTGCTCCAACTGTGTAGGAGTTAATATGATTATTCTTGTATTTTGAAATTTAACTCCACACATGCAATCACAACTAATTAACACAATATTATTATCCAGTTTTACAATCACAATTTCGCGAACATGGACGGTCAGTGGCGAAGCTAAGGTTATTCCAGTGAGAGGGAGTTGGCACAAGGGGCACCAAAGGAGGGGGCTTGCATTTTCATGAGGAGGCACAGAAAAGTGGGACTTATACAGGGTGGCCCAGAAAGAATGCAACACCTACGATCGTTAATTTCATCAACATCATCGACCAAATGATATTGTCTTTTGTTTGATTGGGTAGAACATTCTTTTTCCAACAAAATGATACCATGAGCATTGATTTTTGGTAAGGCGTTTGGATCCTAGGGCCATTTTTCTGAGGCAATGTCGTTTCCTAAATTTGCTACTTTTTCGTCTCCAGCGATCCTCGGAACACGGAGGCATTCTCGCTCCACAGCCTCCCATAGACAGAAGAACCGCATGACTGCTCTCCCTTTGATAAGGAAGACAATGTGAGCCATACCGTACGGGGTGCTCGATTACGCAACATTGTCTTCCTTATCAAAGGGAGAGCAATCATGCGGTTTGTCTGTCTATGGGAGGCCGTGGGGCGAGAATGTCTCAGTGTTCAGAGGATCGCTGGAGACGAAAAGTAGCAAATTTAGGAAACGACATTGCCTCAGAAAAATGACCCTAGGATCCAAACGCCTTACCCAAAACCAATGCTTATGGTATCATTTTGTTGGAAAAATAATGTTCTACCCGATCAAACAAAAAATAATGACATTTGGTCGATGATGTCGATGAAATTAACGATCGTAGGTGTTGCATTCTTTCTGGGCCACCCTGTATAGGCTAAATCAGCAACAAACAAAGAAATAAACACAAGTACAGAAGAGGGAGTAGTGGCTGTACAGGGGTGCATGGATGTCAAGATGGTATGGCAAGCCGTTTTAACATTTATTCATATTTCGTGATATCAAGAATTCAATTCTTCATATCACGAATTCAATTCTTGATATTCTTGCTATTTGTTAACACCAGGAAATCATTCCATGATATCATTCTTGAAATTAATTCTTGATATCAAGAAATTAATTCTTGATATCAAGAAATATGAATAACTGTTAAAACGGCTTGCCATATACGATCGGGCGCATGCCCCGGCTCTAGCAATAATATAAAACTTAAACACAAACTATTTGGCACAATCAAATTACAACATGCTCTTAAGAATTAAAGACAGAAGAGATATTCATTGGCGATCACGAACATGCAGTGCGGAATGACACGAACTCGTTAGGTTAGCATGGTTAGACGTTAGACGGTTTCCTCCCATGAAAGGTGGTATCACAGCCTCGATCTGGAATTCGTGCAAAATGGCTCGATTCTCGAAACCGCAATACCACGACAGATCAGGTCTATGCGAGTGTTGAGAGTTTAGATTTTGGTCAAAATAAAAGTAGTTTTAGGTCTCGGCTTTGTGTAATCTGGCTGAGCCATAGGCGTACCGAGGCGGTGTTTGGGGGTATTCAAACACCCCCCCCCCCCCCCCCCTTGAGCGAAAGGGTGAATGTTTTAGGGTGTTTAAACACCCCCTTTAGTAAAAGCCTTTCGTTTGCGTTTTATGTGTAATGGCAAGGGCAATAATGGGTCTCCCAAATGTTCAAAACCTTTTGCCAGGGTCGTAAATTAAAGTTACATTGATTCAATTTGATACTTGTATCTATATTATAAAGAAACATCTTTGATTTCGTACGTGCTTATATAACCAAGCTTTCGGGGCTGATGTGCCCCCTGATGTGGTGTGGCAAGATTGGTAGAGCGCGCGCTTTCCGATCATGAGATCCCGAGTTCGAACCCTGCCCACTGCCTTTGTCCTTCAGCAAGACAATTTATCCACAATTGCTGCTCTCTACCCAGGTGTATACATGGGGACCCGGTAGGAGGTGAAAGCCTTTATGTGAAGGATCTTCTCAATGCCCATGAGCCGCTTGGAAGGAATGCTCCCCAGGGAGTGGAGATGGTGCACACAATGTGTGCTGGTTTGCATTGTATCCTATGACCGGGGGTAATATTATCATTGTAAAGCGCTTAGAGATGATTATCAATCATATTAGGCGTTATATAAACCGAGTATATTATTATTTATGGGTCACTGTTATAAGGCTTTTGACCATCTTGACCACTCTTCCATTTTCCTCGCTTTGCCCTTTAAAGGGAGCGGTGAGTATTGGTATTTTCCGAAGTGCCCCCCAAAAAATTAATTCCAACAGATTTGGTTTATTTCAGTTCCATATGAAAGATCATCGAAAAAAAACATGGGAAATGATAATAATTCCCAATCAAATGCTCTAATTGTTGTGCAATTTGCTTTCAAAATATTATATAAAAGTGTTTGACGTCCGGACATCACTTTTTAGAGAACGCTAGCACGAGTCGCTAGCGATCTAGGTTGTCCTGATAGAGAACTGAAACTAAATATTTTTGTGCACGCTAATTGTGCTTAAAACTATACATATGATACGGTACTTACCAGCAATTCACTCTCCAATATGTGATCCAACTATTTGGGTGGATTAAGATTATGATTTTTCCCTCCATTCCGCAAAAAAGCAGTGATATATGCGCCTCATGGACTTGTCTCCGTGTGTTAGCGCGACTCCGAAACGAAAGGCGAACAAACGGGGCTTGCAATACATGAACATAATACACGTACTATTACCGCGCACTGCACTACAGTCCCGTATTAGGACCTAGAACGCTAGTTCTTCGCGCTGGCGTTAAGTTGACACTTCGAGTTGTAACGGCTCTTTTTGAATGATAACAGGGGTTTTATTTTGTGGTTTGTAATTGTGTATACTTTTCGAGCATGGTGAAGTAATAACTATTAGTTTGTACTGTAATCGTGCAGGTTTTGGTTACTAAAGTTAAGTTTGACCAATACTCAACTACCCCTTTAAAAATACACCACGAAAAGATTCACTTTTTCATACCAATTTTATCACGCACTATAAACCAATCCGGTTTCAAGTCTATAGAGCCATAACTAGGGGGCTTCTAAGCATGGGCGTAAAACTGTCATTGATACCCATTCAACAGGGGGGGGGGGGGGGGGTGATCTATTCATTCATCCCCCCCCCCTGATGAATAGGTATTACGTATTGTATTTACGCCCATGCTTCCAAGAGTACAACAAAAGTTATATTTATCAGGTTTTAACCATTATGAAACATGTCAGGTGTATTATTGTCTCCTAAACAATCAGTGTGGTTCTAAGAGACATGCTTGAAGCCCCCCCCCCCCCCCCCCCCCCCAGTTATGGCAGACGTAGACGTAGAAACAGGATTGGTCTATAGCAGTTTATAACTGTCTGAAATCTAACACCTTCAGGGGCTCCACCTCTGCATGGACCCCCATTCAGGTCCCAATGTGTCCCTTGACTCAACCCATTCATGGCTTCGAGCCATCAACGTGATCAAGATGCTTTCAATGTTCGCTGAATAAAAACTTGTTTTGTAATTTAAAAAAATAGATAGACTTTGTATTCCAATATACATCTTGAAAATTCTAAATGGCTAAAGCCAGAAAGCTTCTAGGGGCTCCGCCCAATAGATCTCTAGCTGAAACCAATTGGTATTAATTGACCATGGTACCATCCACATTATGGAGGGTAGCCACACTGTGAATTATTTTCCACAGGGTGGTCACTGGTCACACTGTGAACATCTTTTTAAGTCTGTTTTTTTGTCACAGTGTGGAATATTGTCCTTAAATGTGTAGTTCAGTTTGGGTATAGAGGGCGCTGCACGAAATAATTTTTGTGTGTGAGATAATGAAAAACTGAGTGTAAAATCTGATAGAGCATACAAATTTAATGGCAGAATAAACTTGATTTGATCAAAATCGGTTCAGAAACGGCGGACATATCAATAAATATATCCGATCGGAATAAATCTGGGGCACAGATTATTTTATTCGATGATTTTTTTTTTTTTTAATGTAAAAAATGCTTACACATTTTCAAAAAATGTAAAAAGAGGTTTTTAAATAGTTGTTGATGATCTCTCTATTTAATCTTTATTTCAACAAAACATCACATGCATAACTTTGTATGAAAAATGATTGAAACCAATGCTTTTTTAGAGAGCGCCCTCTTGTGTTTTTGAATGATAACAGGTTTTTTACTTAGTCGTTTGTAATGTTCTATACCTTTCGAGCATGGTGGAGTTATAACTATTAGTTTGTAATGTTATTGTGCAGGTTTTGGTTACTAAAGCTCAGCCTTGATTGTATATATGTTGTTTGATAGATATTTGCCTTTCAGATATTGAGTATAAGGACATTTTGAATTGGGTTTACGCAATCTTGAATTTCGGGGTGATTGAATTGTATCAGATTAAAAATAGGTCATCAGTGTACAGATATCTTGCAACTGTCTTAAAGGGGTAGTACAATTTAGGTAAGGCTGAGCTTTAGTATCCAAAATCTGCACAATAACATTACAAACCAATAGTTATAACTCCACCATGCTTGAAAGGTATAGAAAATTACAAACGACTAAGTAAAAAGCCTGCTATCATTCAAAAAGAGCCATTAAAACACAAAAGGGCGCTCTCTAAAAATGCATTGGTTTCAACCATTTTTCAAACAAAATTATACATAAGATATTGTGCATGTGATGTTTTGTTGAAATAATGATTAAATAGAGAGAGATCATCAACAACTATTTAAAACCCTCTTTTGAAAAATTTTGAAAAAGTGTAAGCATTTAAACAAACTATTTTTAAATCAACGAATACATCTGGGGCCCAGATTTATTCCGATCGGATATATTTAGTGATATTTCAACCGTTTCTGAACCGATTTGTATCAACAAAAGTTTATTCTGTCATTAAAATTGTATGTTCTTTCAAATTTTACACTCAGTCTTTCATTATCTCACATACAAAAAATATTTCGTGCATCGCCCTCTATACCAAAACTGAACTACCCCTTTTAAATGTTTATGAAACTAAAACACTTGTTTTTCCTTTCGACCCTAAGCAATCCTGATTAAGGTTCATTCGCGTTGTATGGGATAGATAAATGGATGACCTACATCCGTACTTTAATTTCTTGTAATGGTTTACTGCACATTCTTTCGAAATGAGAGAACCTTATTACATAATGATGGGGCTCTAGTATGCATGTGACAAAGCCAAATCAAAGCTTTTACGAATTAATTTGATACTATTGATTTGATAATACCAGTATGTGACCTTTGTTTATACCGACCGTTCTTTATAACTTTATAGTTCTTAGCTGGGCTTTTACATTATTATTGAACAGTTATAGCGCCAGACGCACAATGATCGTTGTGTGTGTGTGTGTGTGTGTGTGTGTGTGTGTGTGTGTGTGTGTGTGTGTGTGTGTGTGTGTGTGTGTATGTGTGTGTGTGTGTGTGTGTGTGTGTGTGTGACAACGGATTACTTATGCTTTATATAAATATATCATTACTATTATTATTGTTATTATTATTTACATTATAGGTTAACACGGCGAACTGTATGCTTTAAATGCATAATTGTAACACTATACTGAAAGAAAATAAATAACCCTTGTCATATGACATTATTATGTTTAACAGATGTCACCCTACATAGCATTTGCCAGACGATAGATTATAATTATTTTCTCCGAAATAATTATGTAAGCTATTGTCATCTTGAAAGCCAATAGAGGGCCTGAGCTCTTGATTCTAACAGAATCTTCATCAGAGGCCAAACTAAGCATTTTCATAATTGCCGTCAATACCTGTCGAACAGACGATTGTTTACCTGTCTGTATTGAAAATTGAATTTGCCAGACGATTGTTCATATTTTCCCCGAAATATGTAAGGCATTATAATGTTGCAAGCAATACAGGGCATACGCTTCCGATTAGTACTAAGATACAACTTGTTTTTAGTAGATAAGCAGTTTTCAGTAGACTTTCCTTCATTTAATGTCGAACAGATAATGCTATTCTTGGCATTTGCCCGACGATTGTTTATCATTTATAATTTTTCTCCGAAATGTGTGAGTTTCGCGCTCACTCAAGACCATCTGCTGAACCCTCTGATAAGGTACCAAATTAAATTGCAAGAATGTGTTTTGCGCTTGACCCAGTTCTGAAGAATGAAGTGTAGTATTAAAGGGTATCATGTGAGAAGCGTAGCAAATGGTGCGATGACAGGGTGCAGCCAATGTGGGTGGGGGGGGGGGGGGGGGGTACAAAGGGGCAACCTCCTTCGCCTCGCGGAAAATCTTGCCTCTTCTCCCGCTACCCCATGCGGAGATAACTTATGATAAAATTAAACTACATAATTGTATAACAACATTTGTATCATTTTGATTTATGAAACAGTCTCCCCGCTAATGAGATTCCTTGACCCTTCATTTGCCCCCTTCATACCCCCTCCAGTCCCTGTCCGGATTGACCCTGGCATCGCAGCTGTCCAAAGGAGACCAGTGGCGCGGTGGGGTCGGACGGATTGGGGGTATCCCTTTTTTCCTGAAATATCGATCATTGGTTATTTTTGGGGCGTGTACCTTAATTAAAGCCCAATACCAGTTTTGGGAAAGTAGCCGAACACATCTATATATATTGATCAATATTGTTGAATAAGTATTTAAATAGGGCTTGTGTGATAAAATCCGAACCTAAGCATCGTTAAATACAGAAATATCGGAAGAAATCCAATACCCGCCCGTGAAATGTATAAATCCACCGCCCGTTCGCACCTGTCCGCGCCGCTAGCGCTGGGCTGGAGATATTATCGACAAGCTGGGGACAAGCCCGTATAGCGAACACGCACGTGGTCATTTGCACGTAGCGTATGCGCGATTCCGCGTTGGTGATATCAATCCGTAGTAGATCAATTTATAATTTTGCAAATATATCAATTAGTAGGCGGTTTCTTGGCCAAGTTTATATAATCCCATATTAGTAAAAATTATATTCTTTCACAGTGTACATTTCATTTTTAGGGGGTGGGGCGTTTCCCACTACTGTCATTCACCTTTAATGCATGAATTTCATTAAATAACTTTCAATGATGTATAATGGTCGGACTCACTTTATTTTATTCTGAAAGTGTTACTGTTAAAGGGTGGAATTCTCATCAACAGGTTTCGTGTCACCTAAGTTATGTCAATACGCTAGTGACGGAAACGGTAGACACATGACTCTCTCAATATCAGGGAGGTGGAAACAGCTACATGATGACTTGATCCAAGATAATCCGCTGGACAACACTTTACCAAAGTCCCTATGGTCCCTGTTATTGTATGTAAATGCTTCCCCCGTCATTCGGTGTGCAGTTATATGAATGACCCAAATATTACTCACTCACCAGATCACGCATCATTTCTTCGCCAGAAAACAACCTGTCATTCGTGTCAACATGTTAATAGAGATTAAAGGGATCTAGTAACTTTGTCTGAATCGGACTAACCCACTTCTCTAGTCTCGATATAGTGGTCCTTTAATGTATGGGTTGCTTTTTTCTTACTAACAAAAGTGTGAAACAATCTTGGTGTTTCACATTTATTTTTGTTATTGAGATATGATTTAATTAATTTGAAAAACGTGACATCATTTCTGTGTACAAAGTTATGGCATGGAGATACCAAATAACACTTTGCAATTTCGCTTATTGCTTGGCAATATGACATTCTTTGAACGCGGAATTTTCACACGTCAATCAGTAGATCTTACTCACAAAGTATGAAACAATCTTGGTGTTTCAATTTTGTTATTGAGATATGAATGAATTAATTTGAAAAACATGAGATCATTTGAACTGTGTACAAAAAGTTATTGCACGGAGATACCAAATAACACTTTGCAATTTCGCTTTATATTGCTCGGCAATATGACATTCTTTGAACGCGGAATTTTCACACGTCAATCAGTGGACATATCAGATCACAGAATGTTCATTGTGTCAACCCATGCTCAGTCAAACGAGTTACTAAATCCCTTTTCAGAATCAGAAACGTCTATACAAATTTACCCACGTCTCATTATAACACATATACGATTATTGAATAGTCCAATAAAAATGTAATTCTTTTTGGTACGCTATTTGAATAGTCAGAATCAAATTTGGTAATTCTTAGATTTCCAGATAAATGTGAACGGTAAAATAAAAAGGCGTTCCAATGATTCGCCCACTAACTACCTAAAACTAGGCCTCTCCTCAATCGGTCAACTTGGCTCCTGAAATATTGTTACTTTCCGTGACCATATTAGTAGGTCTATGCCTTGACTGACCACAACAATATGTGTGCAGTCCAACAGTTACCATGGTAACAATTATTGACTCAAGAATGAAAAACAACAACAACTTTGCTCGACCCCAAACTAAAATGCACTTTTATTATATTGTTTCGAAGTATTTATTATGTATAATATATTCGTTGTTATTCGTGACTCCATTTCCTTGTTCACGTAAGAACTAGCGTGAGTAATTAACAGAGGGTATAGATGAATCGAGACATTCAACTTTGTCAGAATGATATTGGTTATGACTGCCTAGCTAGGTGCGCGGACAGGTGTACCTCTGTCAGTCTGCGGATCCTCAGTCACTGGATCCACACCGTCTACTTGAGTCTAGGTCATGTATAATCTACATGAACCATGCAGGGCACACCATTGTCAAACCAAGCATGCTTGGTGGAGCACCCGGATTAGCATATCATTATCGGCCCGCGCTATTTGAATTTCCAACGGACTTTTAAGTGAATCCAAAAACGTGGTTTCAAAAATGCCAAATCTTGAAATCCGCGTTGTGCCCTTTTTACTGCAATCACCGGTCTGAAACTTTCCATACTAACTAAGTTTGTTATGAACTCAGTGTGTGTGGAAACATATGAAAATCTATTGAATACTATTTGAGATTTTAGTGTGTTTCGAATTTTACCCATTGATAATCAAGCTGTCTATTGTTTTCTGACTCTGCCCTATCCAGCAATTCATAAAGTAGAGACCTAGTATGTATGATAATGAGGATTAAATCTATTTATGGGTGAAGTTTCCGCTTGGCCGATGTTGTATTTTTCAAGAGCATTAATTTCAAAATTTGTAATCAGCGTATTCTACTACGCATGCGCCTGATCATGAACACAATTGATATCGGTCATCCACCGTTCTGGCAAATCAGCTGACCCGACAATGCAGCAGATCGCCCATTGTCTATAAAACGAGCTCATGCAAGATATTTAGAAATATACACAATTTGAACGTGAGGGACTGGTTATCACAGTCGCACAGGCATTTTTTTATAACGAGACTCGGACATTGAGGTACGTTTTTTTATGTACATCTACAAGTATTCTAACAATGGTTTGAATGGGTGCTATTGAAATTCATTAGTGCATGAAGTCCGTGCAAACCTAATAATGGCGGCCTCCAGCGTTCGCGTGAAGAGTGGTATATATACCCTATAGAGTTTTCTCATATTTCTTCCAAAGCAGAAATCTGAGTCGGAGTAATGTTACATATAATAAACAGGTATATTACGATGTATAAAGTAGGATAAACTCTATTCTTGAGTTGCATTGCCCTTTAAGAGAGAGCCATCACCCTTTTGGTAAACGACATCACCAATCGGTGACACCATGCTACGCCTCATATTTGGCTAGGACTGTCCGATCGCCTCATGGTAATGTTTGCCCCCTCCACTCCCCCTTTTTTTGTACCCCTGTATTCCCCCCCCCCCCCCCCCCCGCCCTCGAATGAATGAGCCTTGGCTCGCGACACAACAGTTATATAGAACAAGCATCAGTCATCAGCTCATAATTTATCATACCCACAATTTGATTACGTAACGCATCCATCCCTGCATCCTGACCTTGGTAATATGACATAATATCAGTTTGACATCCGTTCCTCTTAATAGGGTAATCGTAATGTACACTATCTTGCTATTGTTTTGGCAGGAAAATCATTTGGTTTTAATTTGCAATATTAGTACACTGTAGTAATAAACAAGATGGATATTAAAGTAAATATAAACAAAATGTTGTATGTTTGTATCATTTTATGCAAAGAAATAACAGTACTTTGCTGTATGAATATTTAAAAAAAAAGTAAATGTATGTGCGGTTGTACACATATGAATATGGGTAATAAAGGGTTCCGTAACTACTGGGTAATAAAAGCAAAGCAATTGTGGTATCTATAGCGAGGCACTGTTAGTGCAATATGAGCATGTGTCTATGATACTAGTCGACGCTATCATCATGATTGATTATATTGATTAATACAAATGGACATGACGTTTTTCGGTTCTCAACCATAGCGCTCATCTGTTCGCCGATGGGCGAATGGTATTGTCATTTGCAGTGGCGCAGCTAAGGAGGGGGGTAATAATGGGGAGCTTTTGCCCCCCTCCCCCCTCCCTCACGATCCCCTCACCTTCTAAGAGGAAAGTGACTTTCAAAGGAAATAAAGAATACAATTTGTTGTATTACTTTTGCAAAGGTTGCTCCCTTGCAAATACCGATGTGATTTACGAAAATATTATATTCATCTGTTCATACTGAAATGGTAAGAGTGTATAGGGAGGGGGCATCGTGACACCTATGTAATATAAATATCTTTTCATTTATCTGCAGCTAAAGTACATTCACCTTTACACCTGTTTATGTATTGATAAATGAATCCATTTCATATCGTAATGGAATTCGCAGTTTTAAACATCGTGCATGTCGTTTGCTCAAATTAAAGGGGCACTTTGCATTACATTGTAAAATCAAAATATGTCTTGTTCCGGTGGAATCTAGAAACCGAAGAAAAAGTTTGCAATTTGGTGTAATATTGATGCCTTATGTATTTAATTGGGTGTGTGTATTTATTCTGGAATGACTTATTTTTGTTTTCTTATTAATATTAAATGTAATTTTCGGTAATATATTTTCTCTCGTTTTTCTCTCGTTATTTCGTCTCGTTTGTGTGCCTGTGTACCTCGCTTAAACTCGCTTAAAATGAAAATTCTTAGGGAATGTTAAAGCCAAATAACAGTATCTGGAAAGTTACCGTAAGCATTTAAAATATTTGCAAAACTAATTCATCAATATTCTTGAAACAGTATTTTAAAAAGGCTTGTGTGGTAAAATCCGAACCTTAGTATCGGTAAATGCATAAATAATGATTGAAACTTTGAACTCGCACCGCTAGCATGCCGCCTGATATTGGGCCTAAATTCACCGCTCGTTCGCCAATCTCCGCCGGTCTGGGTATTGGTCGACAAGCGGCATACGTGCGATTGCATATATTTTGCATGAAGCGTATACGCAATTGAATCTCGGTAAAAACATCTTGTTTTATTCCTAGAACTGTATTGCTCAAAATAATATTACATTTCAAAGCAGTTTTTGTCAAAATCTTTCATTACCAGATAAGTTATGATACATTATTTCACATGGTAGGTGATGAAAGCATATTTTTCATTTTGTGTGTGTTTTGTTTTGTGGCGTTTCACAATACTGTTATTTGGCGTTAAAGTTGTTTGTAGACAATTCATATTTTACTATTTACTAATTTTTGCGAAATGTTTCACGATCCCGGCCATTTTCTCATATCCATGTGCATTGGGTAATGTCAAATTGGGTTGAGTACTTATCTATATTAATGTTAAAGGGATAGTTCAGTTTGGGTTTAGAGGGTTTTTGATGACCTCTCTATTGAATCATTATTGGTAGCAAACATCACATTGACATTTTAAAAATAAGACATGGTTTAAACTTCCAGTTGTCTAGAGGGCGCCCTCGTGTGTTTGTTGACTGCATTTTGAATAAAAACAGCCTTCTAACTTTCCACCATTTGAGCATCGTTTAATTATAACTATTAGCTTGTAATGATAACATACAAGTTTTTAGTTACTAAAGTACACCCCTTTGATCCCTTTGATCGTAGCTTATCTTCTGATTAATATCGAGTATTATTATTTTGTGTGACTTCTTGCTTGTGGGCATCGCACTTCCCTGATGAATTTTATACCCGATGGTATAGCCAGGGATAAGCTAATCAGGGGGGGGGGGGGGGGGGGGGGTGTGAGTCAAATAGAGGGACACGGTCAATGGCATAGCCAAGAATT
The DNA here is from genome assembly GCA_037951105.1 of Echinarachnius parma. Classification (NCBI taxonomy): domain Eukaryota; kingdom Metazoa; phylum Echinodermata; class Echinoidea; order Clypeasteroida; family Echinarachniidae; genus Echinarachnius; species Echinarachnius parma. The sequence continues at coordinate 6,109 of JBAMJV010006865.1, read as the reverse complement.
CTGTAAGGGCTCCAACCTGCGAGCACGCTTCGAATGGGGTATAATTGGGGTCCAGGAGAATGGCGAACACATGAGAGACATGAGGAATGGGCAGGGTTTTAATTTTCATTTATAGTTCAAAAGATATTTACGATTGAAGTGTTTGGATGTTAAACTATCTACGGGGCCGTGTACACAGTCAGTACAATGAGTATTAAGTGAATATCACTTTGCTTTTCCGCTCATTACTGTCTTGGTCATAGTATTACTTTTCATACATCACTCATTGAACAATATCATGTCACAGAAATGCAAATTGTATCAACAGTTCAACACTACGTCAGTTTCTGCACATCCCAACAAAGTTACTAGATCCCTTTAACGGCTAAATTCTTTGTCTTTTTTTTTAAGATGAGAGATGAATGTGCGGTGCTCTATAACATATAGGAATCAGCACTATCAGTTGTAATATATCAAGGGATCATACTGCCATTACTCATCACCATCTGATTCAGTCACTAAGCGGCTTTAAAATATTGTTTTTAACTTTTCCAGATTTTCCCTGAACCTGCTGTGTGCCATACCTGGGACTTGGAATGGTCAGTTTCATCTGCTACACCCTTATAATGGTCAGTAGCGTGGTCGGACTGATTGGGGGCATGCGAATTATGTGGTGGCACACCTTATGTATATATTTACTTTTTTTCTCAAAAAGTCCCCCTTATGTTGTTTTGTTTTTTTTGGTAAAATTATTGGGGTGACACGAGCTTCCCTTGCCCCCTCCCACCACCCCCCCCCCCCCCCCCCCCCCCCCCCACCGTAGCTACACCACAACATAATTTTGCATTGCAGAAACAACTGTGTTAAAAACAAACGAATTCAGATGTTTTCAAATCGTTTAAAACTTCTCAAACTTTCCCGGAAGATAGGTCATGGAATTGTGTGAAAAATAAATCTCATGAGCCGGCGGGAATATGCATGATGCATGTACCCCAAAATTAATAAATTTATTTACACAAATGATCAGTGATGTCATCGACAATTATACCCGGCGTTAATTCATGATTTGCTTAGTTCAAATACGTAACGCCGGTAGAGAACCAGAAGGGCGTTAAGACAGTTTTTGTACTTCAGGCATAATCATCTTTCAAGGGAGCCCCTTTAGAAACAAAGTACAGCTCTCTTTGATTTTGTATGAATATCAGGCAATTCATACTTACGTCTAGCACTGGCTCAGCACTGGATAAATCCACTGCTAGACGCAGATATGAATGGAATGTCTAGCATCAGTCTGTGCTCAGCCTGGCATAACTTTGATCCACTGTTGATCCACTGTTGATGCTAGACACCTCGTCTAGCACAAGGTTGCGCATGCGCATTACGGTATTGCGCGTTCATAATTTGCAAGTCATCGTTACGTCACAATAGAAGTGTACTAGTGCGCATGCCCAGTCATGTCCTAGACAGCTTTTCGATCCACTGTTGTATTCATACTTGCGCGTCAGTTATCCACTGTTGATGCCGAGTATGAATGGTCGGCTTTTTCGTCTAGCACTGGCTCGGCAGTGGATTTATCCAGTGCCGAGCCAGTGCTAGACGTAAGTATGAATTGCCTGTATGTCAAAAGTTAGAAATAATCATTATCTGAAAATGTGGCAACACATAGAGTTAGCTCCGAACTATACACAAGGTTGTAAAATGTATGCAATGCATATCAATTTAGCCCAAAACTGACTTAATGTCCTTATCACTCTTACTCGATTTAGATCCAATACGTGCCCCCCCTCCCCCCCCCCCCCCCCCGTGCATCACACCCCTGATCTATCAAGGCCGACTATATATAGGCGTGGTTCAATGCAGATAATACCAACCACATTATAATTCAGTTGGCCTCAAATGAATTATATGATATACATTTGTGCCACATTTGGCGGGATAAATGTATTATCGGATTGTGGAAGGACAGGCACATTTGCTAACATTTTGGTTTAGTATTGCAAAGTTTTAGGACCCTGACCAACCCCGAACAGTCATGGGGCCTAGTTTTGACACATGTTTTCATTAATTATGTATAGCAATACAATCCAACTTGACAAAAACAAATATATTTACTGATAAGTTGTTTTTAGAACAGCATACATATTGCTGAATGAAAACAAAATGTGTACATGTCGTACGAACGGCAGTTTATCATCTATGTATTTATAGGCCTAACTTGGACGAAACCTCTCAATTAACATTAACGATAATATAATTTGCAGTAATTGGAACCATAATTCATTGTTTCAAAAAGACAAACCCAATTTGTAAATTAACCTGATTGATTAATCGACTGTTCCTATTTTAATAGTGACGTAGAATTCGTTTTCTAGTCATGTGACAAAATGCAAATATAACTCCCTCTGTTACTGAAAAAGTTGTTAAATTAAAAAACACAATTATCTTTGTTAAATTTTCATGTTTATTATATACTTTTGGTCAGTTTCTCTCTATCTGAAAACTAAAAAAAAAAGACGATGAAGATACGTTCCTTGCTATAGAGTTGTAATGTTTCTTTATTACCCGTATTTGTAATGCTTCTATACCATTGTACACTGCTGACATTGGTGCGTCCACCTCATTATCCTTTCAGAGCTTTATATTCTTTTCTTGCACTTTTCATAATTATTATTATTTCTCTGTGCTAATTGCACTCAACTGAATCAAAAGTTATGTTCTATAAATTGCACATATTACTGAATGGACAATTTACAATGACCTTCAACATTTAAACTTTACAGGTGGAAGACGATATCATTATTATGACTGAATGATTAAAGGGGTAGTTCAGTTTTCGTAAAGAGTGCGCTGCACATCACAATTTATTTGTGAGGTAATACAAACCTGAGTGTCGAATTTGAGAGAACATGCAATTTTAATGGCAGAATAAACTTTATTTGGTCAAAATCGGTCCAGAAACGGCTGAAATATCAATAAATATATCTGATCTTATAATTATTTGGGGCCCAAATAATTAGATGATTTTTTTTTTAATAAAAAAAATGCTTACACTTTTTCAAAAATTTTCAAAAGCGTTTTTTAAATAATTGTTGATGATCTCTCTATTTAATCATTATTTCACATGCATAATTTTGTATACAAAATGGTTGAAACCTATGCATTTTTTAGAGAGCGCCCTCTTGTGTTTTAATGGCTCTTTTTGAATGATAACAGGCTTTTTAATAATAATAATAATAATATTGAATATTTGTATTGCGCAATATCCACCTAATAAGGTGCTCAAAGCGCATTAGAAAATATAGTTTAAGATAATAAAACAAACAAGAATAAAGGGAAGAAAGAAAGTCTACTTAAATGCTGTTTGAAACAAATGATATTTTAACTTGTCCTTAAAGTGTCCACGTTGCCACTATTCCGAATATGTAAGGGTAATTGATTCCAAAGGAATGGTCCAGCGTGTGCAAAGGACCTGTCCCTCCAATTTGTGCGCGTTTTAGGGACAAACAAGTGAGCCAGATTCTAAAGAGCGAAGTCGCCTGGAAGGAACATAATGTTTAATCAAACTAATATTATATTCAGGGGCGGAACCATGGACACAATGAAAGACAAGGAGCAATATTTTAAATATAATACGAAATTCAATGGGCAGCCAATGCAAAGAATGAAGGACTGGGGTAATGTGGTCATTATATTTTGTTAGTGTAATAATACGAGCTGCAGAATTTTGGAGTCTTTGCAACCGCGTAAGTTGGCTTTGAGGAAGTTGAAAAAAATGAGCATTACCGAAATCTAGCCTAGAGGAAATAAAAGCATGAACAATCTTTTCGGTAGCTGAACGAGTCAAGTATTTACGAATGAATCCTAGATTACGCAAATAATATCGAACTGATTTACAAACAAAAGATATATGGGGCGGACATAAACATAGATGAATCAAAAGTTACTCCTAAATTTCTGAAAGCCGCAGATGGGGCTACGTCTATATTTCCAATCTTAATTAATGGTATTTTAACTTTACTTAAGTGTACAACAGATCCTATACATAAAAACTCAGATTTTTCATCGTTCAGTTTCAAAGAACTAGAAAACATCCACAATTTAATGTCTTTTACACAAGATTCTAGCTTGTGAATTGCCTCAAAAGCAGCATCCTGGTCAGGTTTGAAAGAAACATAGATCTGAATATCATCAGCGTAACAATGGTAATTTATATCATGACGTTGGAGAATGCTTTTGAGGCCGAGTAAGTATATAGAAAACAGCAATGGACCCACCAACTGATCCCTGTGGAACGCCATGATTAAGGAGAACAGGGTCAGACTTAGAATCATGAACACATACAATTTGATGGCGACAGGATAAATAGGATATGAACCACGAAAGAGCGTGATCCCTTACACCGAGTGAAGACAATGTGTTTATTAGAAGTTCATGATTAACAGTGTCAAATGCAGATGAAAGATCAAGGAACACCATAGCAGTTATTCTTCCGGCATCCATGTTGAGAAGAATATCACTTGAGACATTGACAAGTAAAGTTTCAACGCTGTGGTGCGGTCTGTAGGCTGACTGGCGGGGATCAAGGAGGTGATTTTCGTGGAGATAATGTGAGAGTCTGCTGAATGCAACACGTTCAAGAATTTTCGACAGGTAAGGAAGATTTGATAGTCGTTTGTAATTTTGTATACCTTTCGAGCATGGTGGAGTTATAACTATTAGTTTATAATGTACTGTCCAGGTTGGTTACTAAAGTTCAGCCTTACCAAAACTGTACAACCCCTTTAAGGTGCGTAGACTATGAACGTATGATGAAAGGACAATTCTAATTATATCACAATTGAAAATACACAAGTAAGAAATATGTCCTCATCACTACACTATTTTGTGTATCATACAAAGAAAATAATCCAAACAATTCAGAACAAATATGCAATTTAACTCCCTAACTCTCCGGGCAAGGGGGGTGTATAATTTTCATTGAGATGTGTCGAATGTAGGAGTGATGCATAGTCGTACCCAGGATTTTTTTTACAAAGGAGGTGTTTTAGCTTCATTTAGTGACGTATATAGTTGGGGTGTGTTCGTATTTTTAAAAAATGTATTTATTTATTTGTTTTATTTAGTTTATACTGCAGGGTAGACCTGTTCAGTTATGAAAAACTGCTTTACAAAGGCGCCCTGCAGTTTAACTTGCATGTTGAAAAACACCATAATTTATAAATATATTTACAATACATTATAACAATTCAAAACAAACATATATACTTTACATAAAATACCTAATACAGTAATGTTGTATCTAAAGGGGGTGTTGAACACCCCAAACACCCCCCCCCCCCCCCCCCCCCCCCCCTCGGTACGCCCATGGAGTGAATGTCTATAGTACAGCATATCACAGGAAATTTCTAATAGATCGCAGGATATGTGTGTAACATAGAGCAGACATCACATATGTTTGTAGTTTGGAATACGATATATAATATAAATAAGATAAATAAGAGTGACTGAATGGGTTTATTTAGCGGTTAAACAAAGTTCATGCTAACCAAATGAATGTCATAACGTACATGCACAGAATTGTGTTTTTAAGCCATTTGAAGGAAAAGTCATGTCTGAAATATCAAATGATCTGGTTGTATATATATGGATAAAGGTTATGTTAACACACTGCCTACCTGGTGGGCCCTGTTTTTAACTCTACAGGGATTGTACAATCTAGTAGGGAACATTTTGGATTTAGTGCATGCTCAAAAGGAATGATTGCCATTAAAGGATCAAGTAACTTTGTTGACATGTGCAAAAACTGATGAATGGTTGATATGAATTGTGTATGTTTGTGATATGATATGTCCACTGAGTGATGTGTGAACATTTCACGGTATATGACCGAAAATGCAAAGTGGTATTTACTACTCACTGCACTTACGTTGTACACAGTTATACTTATCCATTATATTATTACAAATCCGAACACTTCAATCATACATATCTTTATAACGAAAGAGAAATTCGAAAACCGAAACCTGGCAATATGATAACAATGAGGTAATTAGGGTGCTATGTAAGTTTTGTGGATTTTAACAAAGTTACTACTGTTCAGTTTTGGTACAGAGGGCGCTGCACGAAATGT
>JBAMJV010006864.1:0-37449 GCA_037951105.1 Echinarachnius parma | reverse complement strand
AATTAATAACATTGTCCCGACATTACTTTCACAACCATTTACCGTCCTCTTAAAAGGATACCAGTACCAACATCGGCGCGATATAAGGTCGACGTCAAATTGAAGATGTCATATTCATGTCGGACTATTGACATCGATGCAATATCAATTTGCTGACCATTTGCCGAGTGGTTTCAATGCTGAATTATGTTCTTACGTCGGCGGGATATCGGTCTGACATCATATTGTTGATATCATATTGATGTTCAATTAATAACATTGTCCCGACATTACTTTCACAACCATTAAGTGACCTCTTAAATTGATACCACTTCCAACATCGGCGCGATATTAGCCCGACGTCATGTATGAGATGTCATATTAATGTCGGACCATTGACATTGGCGCAACATAAATTTTATGACCATTTGCGGACTTGTTTCATAGCTGCCAGAGGTTGACATCGGCAGAATATCGCTATGGCGTCATCATTGAGATGTCATATTCATGTCGAATCGATTTTTATTGGGCCATTGGCGAAAATTGACGTTGGGCCAACATCACAGAATGATGTCGGGACAATGTTGGGCTAGCGGATATTTTAACCTCGAGCCGACATCATAATATTATGAAGATCCAATGTCATGAGATGATGTTGGGCCATTGTCGGAAATTGACGTCATGCCAATATATCACAAAAATGACGTCGTGACGATGTTGGGCTGGCGGACATTTTAACCTCGAGCCAACCGCGATAAGCCGACATCCGGCCAACAACTTATGACATCGGCACGACGTCAGGTGGCTAGCTGGGAAACTACTTCAGTTCGGAGTTTCGCGATTGTCCCATTTAGATGTGCATATAATAGAATGTTTATCGAACCTATGATGATCGCATTAAAAAGAGGTATGGAAGTGTTTCACAAAGATTATTAGTTTAACTTAATTCTAAGTTGGACCTAAGACATGTAAGAATTATGGAAAGCCATTTATAGCCTTGGAATAAAACATATTAAAAAACAAAAAATACAAGTATTTGAAACTTCCAACAAAAATTTATATTAATATCATCCAAGGCTCCTTGATTATAACAAATATCACAGATTTGTATCAAAATGTATGCCTTTTAAGAAGAATTACTTCAACAATTTTACAAAGAAACTAACGCCTTTTCATAATAGTTAGGTCCATCTTAGAGAGTTTAGTCCAACTTTGAATTTTGTGAAACACCCCCTGGTTCAAAATACCGCCACACACCCACAGACTCTAGCAAATTAAAAGTTGCATAATGTGCCCTTTTCTGACATCCATTCACCCCCTAAAATGCGATCTTACGATTCTAAGTGAAAGACAAGCATATTGACTGAGTAAACTGATAGAAAATACAAACACTTTGGCTGTACAAGTTAGACCTGATTAAGTCTAATTTAGGCAACATCGCTACTATCTCTTGTTTGTTTATACTATTGAGTTCCGTTTTTTTTTTTTTTTTGAGTAGTCAGGTTTGATAAGACAATTATAGCAGTTTTAGGAACTATCGAAAAAGGTTGATTAGTTTGCAAGTCATCAGAAGAGTGATACTGTATCTGTTCTAAACAAATAAGCTCCTACTTCAGACATTTTCGTCTGTTCTAATCAAATAAGTAAGTATTTTGGTCCTAGTCCCACCCTCACGTTGCACGTAATTCGGGCAGGTCATACTTTTGATATGAAAACATAAACCATAATTTATCACATAATTCGGCTATGTGTAGGGTAAGGTTTAAAAGTTGTCATGTGATTGAGAGAAAAAAGTACACTCTTTCCGCACGTAATTGGGTCAGGTATAATATGATGATTACTGATTTATTTTTTTCATTCCCACATTTTAAAGGGTTTTGTGATCTGATATGTCCACAATATGTGTGAATATTTCACTTCAAATGAATGTTATATGGCCGAGTATATAAGGAAAATCGAGAAAACCAAAACCGGTGCCATGCTGCTATTGGTAATACGGATACAAAACATGTATGAGAGAATAGAGTTCTAAGTAAATTTTGTGGAACCACAATATAATTCTGATAAAATTTTGAGGATTTTGACAATGTTACTTGATTCCTTTAAAGGGAGCGTTGAGTATTGGTATTTTCCGAAGTGCCCCCCCCAAAAAATTTTTTAAAAAATTGTAACTGATTTGGTTGACTTCAATTCCATGTGAAAGATCATTAAAAAAAACATGGGAAATAATAATAATTCCCATTCAAATGCTCTCATGCTTTCAAAATGCTTTCAAAATGCTTTCAAAATGCTTTCAAAATATAATATAAAAGTGATTGACGTCCGGCTATCACTTTTAGAGAATGCTAGCGCGAAGCGCTAGCGTTCTAGGTCCTCCTATGTTTACAGCGCATGTACAATGTGTATCGTAAGCGCCGTTCGCCGTTCGCATCGGCGGCCATCGCGATCATCTTTCGTTCAAAATCTGTTCGGAGTCGCGCTAACACACGGAGAGAAGTCGAGGAGGCGCATAAATCACTGATTTTTAGCGGAATGGAGGGAAAAACCATAATTTTAATCCAACCGATAGTTGGATCACATATTGGAGAATGAATCGGTGGTAAGTACCGTATCATAAACACAATTAGCGTGCAAAAATAATATTCAGTTTCAGTCCCATATTAGGAGGACCTAGAACGCTAGCGCTTCGCGCTAGCGTACTCTAGAGTTAATTTGACTCTTGAGTTGTAACGGCTCTTTTTGAATGATAACAGGGGTTTTACTTTGTCGTTTGTAATTGTGTATACTTTTCGAGCATGGTGGAGTTATAACTATTAGTTTGTATCGTAATGGTGCAGGTTTTGGTTACTAAAGTTAAGTTTAATAACCAATACTCAACTATCCCTTTAAAGCTGGGATTCACAAAAGAGGATTCAATTGAAACTATGGTTTAAAATACCCAGGTCTTTTTTTTGAGCGAGCGCTGCACACACGTTCATCTCTCATTTTCAAAAATAAATATACTTTAAACGAAAGGGAAATTCTAGAAAACCAAAACAGGTGCCATGCTTCTATTGGTAATACGGATACAACAAGGTATGAGAGAACCACTAAGAACCACCATAGAGTTCTGAGTAAATTTTGTGGATTTCGACAATGTTACTATAGATTCCTTTCAAGCTGGGATTCACTTTGACATCAAATTTAACACGAATACCGTATGGGAATCTTTTAATTTTAAAGGGTTTTTTTTATTTTTATAAAGATAAACTGCTAATAAACAAGAAACCGCTCAAACAACTTGTATAAACGCAGTTAATGATTAACGTGTGATTGTAAGGATTATTGCAGATTTAACCAGTATAAAGTTGCCACTATTTTGTTTTCTCTACTTATCTTCAAAACCCTCCCACACGCATAGACCTAGCGATAAAAGTATTAGGGATCTAATTTTGGAACAATGTTATTGTCAGTGGTCACGTATCGCGTATATACAGGGTGGCCCATAAATAACGGAACGGGGTGCCTGCTATAATGAAGACACATGATGCCCGTCATAGCAACTAGTATAACGTTCAATGCGTGCGCCATTGTTAGTACCCCTTCTTCTCTATTGATCGGTTGATCGTTACTCGACGCAGTATGGTGGGCATCATGAGTCTTTAGTATGGCAAGTACCCCGCTCCGTTATTTCTGGGCCACCCTGTATAGACAGATCCATTGTTCTAAAATGTTCAATATTATAATTTCATGAGTGGGGCATGCAGTCTACAATACGGTGCAACCGATGAGCATCTAGCACTCCAAGCTTTCTGCAAAGGGGGGGGGGGGGGGGGTATTCATAGTACCTCGATGAAGGGAGGGGGGGGGGGCTCCATCCTGCCGGAACGCATAAGCGTGTGAGGTCCAGGGGGGGGGGGGGGGGGGAGCTTTGCACTTGTAGTTTAGCCATGCATATAGCTCCAAAATCAAAGCAAGCACAAAAGGAAAGGGGGGGGGGGCGCTCGGGCCCAGTATCCACCCCCCTCGCTTATAGCCACTTCCTCCTATTATGAGACAGGCGTAAAAGGTTTAAAAATATATGATAGTATGGGACTGTCTTTGGTACTAGTATACCACAAACAGGATTATGCTACAGCTGCAGTCTATACGCTTCTTAATCCCGTTACGCCCTCCCCCCTTTAGCCAGTTTCAGGATTCGCCCCTATTTATAACTGTTCAACACAACACAGGTTTTTCCTTTTTTTTCAAATGCTGAATATACATTGTATATATTAAATGAGCGAATGGTAACCTTCAATTCAAATTGATATAAATATATCCAGTGTATAAGCGTTGAACGTGTTTAAGTTTACGAACACTTTTCGCGATCTTCTCATTTCTTTTTTGTTTGTGTTTTAAATTTTGATTTGTTCGTTTCAAATTAGGCATTAATTTTACATGCATGGAAAATGTTTAAATCTGATATACAAATAGTTATATAGAATTTTAATTGATGATATCATAATATTGAAGACAAATTTGCTTTTAAACTGAGACTTGGACATTATAATGGAGTATCGAGTTGAATGGGTGAGTAATATAATACATAATGGAAAACATACCATGTTTAGTCAACATGTTTAACAACAAATACACGCTAATAATACGTGTGGTTTGCGCTACTATATACACGCTACTATCAGTATTATCATGGTGATAGCAGTGTGTCATTAATGTGCTCCGAGTTAATTTGCGCTGTTCATGAAACGTTGCCTAATTAATTCGTGTTTTCTTTCAGTGTTCAATTGATTTCACGAAATGATTTTATAAACAAAATTTAATCCAAAAGTATATCTATCATTAAGTGGACCAGAACTATCATGCTTCACTGATGTATTTCATAGATAATAATGATGTTGTACATTTTTAGTGTTGTTGTATTATTTAAGAAATTCATTAATCCATGGGCGTAGAAAACATTTTTCTCGGTGGGGGGGGGGGGGGGGGGGAGGGGGGGGCTGAAGTATTTTTCCCGAATAATTTTCCTTCCCGACTACTCACCTGACATATTTGATACGTTTTCAATGGCTTATAGTCCGAAAATAACGCGATTTTTGCCCGAATACGAAATGGTTTTGCCCCAAAATAAGATAATTTTGCCCGAATTTAACATGAGTTTGCCCGAATATGACATGGCTTTGCCCGAATTTCAGGTGCTTTAAAAAAAAAAGAGGTGGGGCTTAGCAAGATAAATAAAACAATTGATTAAATATTTAAAAATATACGAAGCATATTTAGGTCAAACCGTTTACAAATATTTGATGCGTACACTAATACAGATAAGTTGAAGATAACATGCATTTGCATGTCAGGGAGCCTTTTAAGCCCTCATTTATCATGATTACAACCAAGATTTGGTACTTAGGGCAAAAGAGATAGTGTCTCCTTGATAACGACAACTTGCTCTTTACCCGACAGGTTTTTAAAACAAATACATAATAGTTCTATACATATCTTACAAATAATTTTCTTATCGTCACCATGGAGACATTTTGGACTAAACACAATATTAAAACAAATTCACGCCAAGGCCGGATGCCATCGGACTATCTTCAATGATTTCTACCACGTTTTTTGAATTTAACACGATGTTCATTACGGGTTTGTTCTTCGCAGTATAGGCATGATATGGCTTAGGGGCAGACGTTTTGTTTTGCTCGAAAATCATCTTTCCGGTTTTTCAATTACAATTTTAGAAAAATGATAGGATTTGGCCTGTAAACCAATTAAATGTAAACTAATTAATTTCCCACATAAATTGCCTCCTTTGGCCCCACCAATTTTGTCCGGATAATGTGTTGGCTTTAAAGGGTGACTAAATTACAAATGCATGTTGACTTTTGTTGATAATGATGAATACATCACATATCTTTTGACTTTTTGATGTACATTTGCGTCATATTTTGTATACTATTTTTTCTATTACTTTTATTCCACCTGCTAAGCTCCACCCCTAAAAAAACCCATCCAGAAGCTTATGACTTTTCTGACATCATATGCCAGTCAATTCATCAGTCAGCTAGATGAACAAAATACATTGGTACGTCCCTTCCCTCAACTGACCACCTTGTTCACAATAGCATTGCATGTTTTTATACAATGCCCACTCACCATGAAAAGAAGGGTTTCAATGAAGACATGCAGTGCTATTGTGAACAGGTAGTCACCAATGTCTTTTGTTCATCTAGCTGACTGATCAATTGACTGGCATATGATGTCAGAAAAGTCATAAGCTTCTGGATGGGTTTTTTCTATAGGGGTGGGGCTTAGCAGGTAGAATAAAAGTAATAGCATAATAATATAAAAAATATGACACAAATGTACATCAAAAAGTCAAAAGATATGTGATGTATTCATTATTACAGATCAACAAAAGTCAACATGCATTTGTAATTTAGTCTCCCTTTAATTAACCCGAATATAAGCACTAAAAACTTGACGGGTAGCCATCATAATTATGTTACATTTTGATGGAACTTCAAAGAAAAATATGAATCAATTAAAATCAATTAACCGCGTTTTCAGATATCTCGAGGAAGACGGGTCCCCTGCCTCCCTCCCCTGTAGCTACGCCTCTGCTTGGTTCCCCTCTTAGCCACACCAGGCCCGTACCCCCCAAACAAAAAACAACAAACAAACAAAAACAAAGCAAAAACAAAAACAACAAACAAACAAACTGATAAAAAACACAATTCAGAAAGGTCCACTTTTTATCGGTCTCGGGTCAACTTTGTCATGTTTTATCGGCCATCTAAACCATCTTGTTGACCCCCCCCCCCCCCCCCCGCTTACACATCTAAACCAATGGCCTTAGTCTTGGCCTAGAGGTTTTTTTTGCGACGGACACCTTCCTCCCCCCCCCCCCCCGGAAAATCCTGGCTACGGGCCTGCACAAAATGTTTGAATCACATTTCATTTATGCAATTCGTGAAACTTACAAGGTCACTTTTAGGCACCTACAGTTTGTTGCCCATCTCAACTTCGCGATACATCAAAATAAATAAACAACGATTATTATCTTAAGCAGCGATTGTTTGTTTAGGCGCGATAAGACCGGACTGGAATATCTAAGGGAGAACTGCAAATAGTACCAAATTATCAACATTATCATTCATAATCCGATTATTTACCTATAAAAAGAACACGCAACGCTTCTCAATATCTACTTATCGGTGATACGGTTCGAAATAGCTCCACAAATCTAAATATAACTGTCTCATGCTGGTTTTAGTCACGAGTTAAAGACTATTTTTGTTTATCTTATCTGTAAGGACCACTTAGTTCAACAACATATGAAATCGTCGCCAAAGCAAGATGATATGTCTTTACAAAAATAAGATACGTTTAAAAAACATGAAAACATACATCAAAATAAATAAACAACGATTATTATCTTAAGCAGCGATTGTTTGTTTAGGCGCGATAAGACCGGACTGGAATATCTAAGGGAGAACTGCAAATAGTACCAAATTATCAACATTATCATTCATAATCCGATTATTTACCTATAAAAAGAACACGCAACGCTTCTCAATATCTACTTATCGGTGATACGGTTCGAAATAGCTCCACAAATCTAAATATAACTGTCTCATGCTGGTTTTAGTCACGAGTTAAAGACTATTTTTGTTTATCTTATCTGTAAGGACCACTTAGTTCAACAACATATGAAATCGTCGCCAAAGCAAGATGATATGTCTTTACAAAAATAAGATACGTTTAAAAAACATGAAAACATGAAAACATGAAACTGAGTTAAATTGATTCGTTTGCAAATCTCTAGCTATTTCTGTAAATAGGTCACCCCATTTATTTCCTTTTAAATCAACAATTGATTTGTAGAAGCTAAAATGCAGATTATTCACTGTAACCCCATCCATGTATTGTTGGTTTAGCAGGAAAACAATAAAGGCATTGAAAACATTTAAAGCCTAAAGCCCGGCGCAGACAGAACCGACTCGACCCGATCCGACTAGTTTTCAGTCAGGCTAGAGTCGGTTACGCTCAGTCGGAGCCGATTCAACATGTTGAATCAGCCTCGAAGGATCTCCGACTGGCTCTCGACCGGACAAAAAAGAGCCCTGAGGTAACGTGTACTGAGCTGAACCGACTGAAAACCAGTCGGATCGGGTCAAGTCGGCTCTGTGTGCGGAGGGCATAACTCACACAGAGCCGACTCGACCCGACCCGACTCGATCCGACTGGTTTTCAGTCAGGCTAGAGTGGGGCCAGATCAGTCGGAGCCGAATCAACATGTTGAATCAGCCCCGATTAGCTTCCGACTGGCTCCCGACTAGCAAAATCAGAGTAGTGAGGCAGCGCACACTGTGTGTGTTTGGCTTTAGTTGATCCAAATGAGATCATTGAGACATATCGAAACGGGGACCCGTTTTCTCCGAGATATCAGAAAGGAGGATCAACCAGTGTTCATTGTTTAAGTTTTAGTCTGCAATCTCTTCTTTTGTCACAGCTCCTATCTTTCTAGCCCTGTTACCATAGCTACTACACATGTCGCCAATTTTCAACACATTTTCTTTTGTATAGTTTTTATATTCCCCTTCCTTTCAAATTGACAGTCGATTTTTTCCCCTGGTGCTTTCAAACATAAAACCAATTTTGTTCATATCTACAATCTCTGTCGTCTAAATCCATATTGTGCTCTAAATCCCGACCACGGGAAAAATGTTCGATGGGTCAAGCACGCATTTGTTTGTACGCATTGTGAGCGACATTCATTTATGCGATAATACGCTCATCGACAAGACTCGGAGCATAAGCGATTACTTTATGTACCTATGCGCGCACACACGGCGTCGCCGAGTGGCGCTCGGTCACTCGTCTCTGATATGCATGATTACATTTTTGAGGGGGTAGGGGTAGGGGCATGGGGGACTGTGCCTCCAATAATGTGACACAATACAAAACATAAAAGGGGTGCCCCTATGGGTGCCCCCAATCATTCCGACCACGCTACGACACTGGTTGAAGTGGTTCGTTTTGATAAAGGTAGATTAATGTTAATTATGATGTCCATTCGTTGGTAATATTGGAAACAATCTTCAAACTTAATTGGACCTCCTGCATTTCTCACATACCTCATTGTATTTGTACTATACCAAATTACCAATATAAGCATGGGACAGTTTTCGGTTTTCAACATTCCTATTCCGTTATAAAGATGTGTGATTAGAGTGTTCAGATTTATAATTATCTACTGGATAATTATAACTATGTTTAAAGTCGGTGCAAGGCGTTTGTGAATATCACTTTGCATTTTCGCTCATACATTTACCGTGTTATTTTCACACATCACCCAGTGGACATATCAGATAACCACACTTTCTCATCAATTCATCAGTTTTTGCACATGCCAACAAAGTTACTGATCAGACTATCATAAAGATTTGGAAGACAACTGTTACACAAGACACCTCAAACATGTACACAAAATATCATAACTGTTGCATTCATGGTTATGACATACTCGCAAGCACATCAATATTACTAATACAAGAACATAGGAACGTTGATTTTCGTTTGTATTTTATTGCATCGATAAAGAAAATACAACATACAATACATTTGTATGAGTGCTTGTAAGCTAACAAATAGTACAATACAGTACTAGTCATTATAGTCATTATTTGATATAGTATAATCTGTATAATTTTTACATTTTATTTATGAAGCTGAACAAATTGTAATCTTCAGATTAGGATTGTGGTAGGTGAATATAAAGCCTAGAAAAAAAATGAATTTAATTCATTCATTGATGTCTAGAGAAAAGATTCAGCCAACGACTTCAGCGGGAGTGATGCTAGTCGATATTCTCGACTGATTTCATCGCGTTTTTTATATCCCCAATAGTATCGGGGTAAGCCTGAATGTTGTGCTAAACTGGAGAGAAAGAGCATATAAATTATCTATTTTTCAGCGAAACTTTCTATCGTAGCAAAATATTGTTCCGTTTCGCCGATATCAATAGTACGCCCTCAGCACAGCATTCCGTCTTACGTAATAATAAACGATAGAACAGTCAACGAGTCTGACTATATACAGTAATCCTGGTCACTGGTGATGGGACGTACGACATTCAGCCTACAAGCAGTTCTGAAGGAGCGTCATCAATGGTTCTCGTCTACCAGAAGAACTCGATCGACCACCTGGATGACCCCGTTCGTGGTGGGGATGTCGTCCAGGGTGGTGGTGGCCACGATTGGAAAGGCGCGGTTATCGGAGAATAGAAAACGTTCTGTTGAGAGGAGAGAAACATAGACTAGGTTGGTTGACGAGTGAAAGAGACCTATAGACCAATCAGGTTTCAAGTCTACGTCTGCCATAACTGGGTGGCTTCAAGCATGTCTAGCATGCTGAACAAAGGTCGCAGATTGGTTATGAGATCTTAATACACCCGACACCCAATACACCCGACACCTGTTGCATAACGGTTAAAACATGTTCAAATTATCTTTCGTTGTACTCTTGGAAGCCCCCCAGGCCCCAGTTATGGCCATATAGACGTGTAACCGGATTCGTCTATAACAGAGACCTATAAAAAGACCCTACGAACGAAATAATAATGAAAGAGACCCATTGAAATAAAGAGAAAAAAATGATGAAAACAGAAGAGCAAAACGCATTTTGACAAGTGACAACTAGGAATTTAGAGGCAAATAATGTGTACCATAACCAGCTACGTTTTGATTTTAAAACGATAGTATTTTTGTACCCATTCGATACATTTCTTGTAAATGATGTTGTGGATAAATTAGTACATTACCGATACCGAGGTATGTAGTAAGATAAAATGTCAACAGATATTTCCGTTTTAAAAGGGATAGTTGAGAGTTTTGGTAAAGAGAGTAGTTTTGGTAAAACCTGCACCATTACGTTACAAACTATTAGTTATAACTCAACCATCCTCGAAAGGAATACAACATTACAAATGATTAAGTAAAAAGCCCGTGATCATTCAAAAAGAGCCGTTAAAACTCAAGAGGGCGCTCTAAAAACTATATCGGGTTCATCCATTTAAAATAAAATATTGTGCATGCGATGTTTTGCTGAAATAGTGATTAGATAGAGAGATTTATCAAATATTTTAAAACCCTTTTTTCAATTTTTGAAAAGAGGAAGCATTACAAAACATTTTTTAACGGCTGGTTAAAAATGATCAAATTAAGTTTATTCTGTCATTAAAACGGTATGCCCTTTCAAATTTGACACTCACACAAACAAATGATTTTGTGTAGCGCCCTCTATACCAAAACTAAACTACACGTAGTTTTATCGAAAATTCAAATGTATATTTAGACTGATTTTTTAATTAGTGAAATGTTCTGCTTAAAGAAGTCGGGGGGGGGGGGGGGGTGGAGGGGCATTTAGATGGTTCTACTATTTTGTAAATTATTGTACAGTCTCACATTCTCCCTTACTTCTGTGGGAGTCGTAGAGTACCCCAAACTCTACGCAGATGAGGTTCGAGATCTCTCGGCCGTCGAGAATCCGGGCCTTGTAGCAACTCTCTGCATGGGAACATGTGGTTCTTCAGCATGGTCACCAACTTTGTCTTATTGGCCTCGAGGTCGGACATCGCTTCGGCGGGAACGAGGTCGAAAGCCTTTGTTGACGGGTGCGAAGATGCTCAAAGGATCAGTTTCTAGAAGAAATGCGTACCATACAAAAGAAAACAAATGTATACATTTTTAACGAAATTTCGCGAATGGATTCATCGTTTTACAAGGGCCATATGCTTGATATATTATAGAGAAGAAATACGAGAAATAAACGTCACTTTTTTAATAAAAATAGAGTTAACGACATCAGTTCATTAATAAGCTACGTAGCAATCTATAATCCAATTACAAAATCAAAATCTGGAATGTTCCATTTTCATAGGCATGTGTACAAGTTGGGCAAATAAACCAGTTTCTTTTTGTAATTTAGTTCCTCAATAGTGGAATGCTTTGTTCACATGTGGTCAGTTTTCTGGACATTCTGAAAGAAATATTGAGACGAGCAAATATCCGAAATTTTAAAGTTAGATTTGGTATTTCAGAAGGATCACAACTTCGAGAGTCGGTTTGGTCTCTCGGCTCTAGTCGAGACATATTTTGTCTCGCCGTCAGACAACGCAGAACAATCGACAAAGGATAATTTCTGAAGAATTTACAATTTGAAAACGGTTATAGCGATTGTCTTGGGGAATAATTTGAATATTGGAATAATAACGGTGTTGATATCTGTATAAATTGCATTTGCCACAGTCAAGTTCTCATGCAGAGTATTTCTTATAGTCCAATCTTTTGATCTGGCTTAAGCCCCTCTGCAGACAGAGCCGACTCGACCCGATCCGACTGGTTTCAATCAGGCTAGAGTTGGGCCCGGTCGGTCGGATCCGATTCATCGTGTTGAATCGGCCCCAACTGGCATCCGACTGTCTCTCGACTGGCAAAATATGTGTCGCGAGGCACTGAAAACTGAGCCGATCCGAATAAAAACCAGTAGGATCGGGTCGAGTCGGCTCTGTCTGCAGAGGGCTTTACCTGCAATAAAGTCCCGCAGACCACCCTTCTTGACGAGGTCGATGAAGACCGAGAAATCCGGAAGTTCAGCTAGGGTATCGAAGGTGTTGCTGGTCGGGAGAGGGTAGAGCATCTTGTCTATTACCTGGACCAGATTAGCGTTTCGAATA
The DNA here is from genome assembly GCA_037951105.1 of Echinarachnius parma. Lineage (NCBI taxonomy): Eukaryota > Metazoa > Echinodermata > Echinoidea > Clypeasteroida > Echinarachniidae > Echinarachnius > Echinarachnius parma. The sequence continues at coordinate 24,755 of JBAMJV010006864.1, read as the reverse complement.
GTAAGATCCTTCTTAACGATGCGGGCGCCATTGACGATGTACGTCACAGAAATACGATGTACGTCTGTGGTGTACGTCTGATTAAAAACAAACATTAGTGGGATAAGCAAGGATCGCGTGGGGACCTTAACTAACATTAAGTATTCATTCAGTCATTCTGCTTTATTTCCTCTTTTGCATCAATACAAATTAAAGTGGAAATATGTATGAAACAATAATTAACGAGTATAACCCGTGTACTACTTATGTTTTTTGCGTTATACTGATTAAGAAAGAAGACGGAGAGAACCCGGAGAGAATGCTATCTTTTGTATTTACGTTTGGCGAGTATTTATAAAGGAAAATCAGAACAAAGAGACATTTCCCCAAATCCTTCCAAAATCTACTTGGGACGGGCTTGGGACGTCTTCTGGTTTAGAAACCCGTCTACAAAATGGACCCAGATGGACCATTTATTTTGACAAAATATTAGCGATGAGAAAGTTATTGAAAAAATAAACCCGACCGAATGTATCCTTTATACTTAAGAAACTCAAAGACGCAGCAGTTTTAAATGACCGGACCAAATTAACTCACCAACATAGAAAAACGTGGAGACCTTTGAAGACGTTGCCTCGGAGCTGGACGTCCTTTTCCAGGGTGGGGGAACTGCTGGTCATTCCGGAGATCGCTAGTCCGTACGATATCCGGAGATCGCTAGTCCGGACGATATCCGGTGATCGCTAGTCCGGACGATATCCGGTGATCGCTAGTCCGGACGATATCCGGGACGATCCACGCCTTTGCTAGCTTGGTCGTCACATCCTTACTTTCCTCCATCTGCGTCGGGATCGTTTCCCTCCAGGCAAATTCGCGGCCCGGATGGCATCGTCTGTTGGGACGAACAAAGTTACTGCATCTGTGGAAAAAGGTGGAAACGAAACAAATCTTCGGCCATTAAAACTGCTGGAACAAATAGGATAAACTCGGGTGACACTTCGGTTTGGATAGAAAGTAAACAATCTTTATTTATTTTGTTTGTTCACAAATCGCTATCATTGACATTGTTGTCACCCAGGTTTGCGAACGTAATTTGCGAACATTATCGAGCATAATTAAATAGCGTTGTATCTGCGAGAGTAACGTACACAAAAATGTGGGAATTAAGCAAAACAATCACTGGACAAGTTTTCTGTAAAAAATAATAAATTCAAACCCAAATTCAATAAAGTTAAAACATAGAATTACGATTACTTTAGTCATGTTAGTATTATATGCCTACATCTTGTTGGGATTAACATTTTCCTCCAAAACTGTTGAATTCAAATTGTAGCAACACATATTAAAAAAAATCATTTGGAAAAAAATAAAATGGGACACATTCTTTTGTTTCTGAAAGAGTCCATATAGGCCCTGCAATAAATGGCAAAAGAGTATTCTAGTAAACCAAGGCAGCTTGAGTGCACTCGCCGAGATAATGAGGCAGAATTGAAGAATTTATAATTAATTGACTGACCAGTACGTGTCATCGTTATACGTACTGAGCTAAGACACCGATGTTTTAAATCGAAATAACTAGAATAAATCGAATGTTCCATAGAAGGAAAAGTGTTCATTACACGACTAACATATTAAAGTTCATATTATTATTTATTTCGTATCAACCTGTCACAGATAAAAGGGTGAATTTTAAGGATAAAAAGAGGATACGAAAAGCAAACATTTTCAACACAATCATATCGTAAAATAACTAATTATAAATGCTTGCGTCTCGTTAAATTTTACATCATTGGAAAGGGTAAAGTCTCGTTTTTTATGAGAAACGATTCACATATTTATCAACCTTTTAGAACAGTCAGGAGCTAGCAAAATATCACACGGGATCAAAACATGACTGCGATTTCCGAAATTCCAGCTCGGTGATTGGCTCATTCAACTACTGACCACTGCTGCTAAGGTAACGGGCCCATAGTAACAGTCATTCGCACCTGACATTGTCCGGTTTGTCACCATGCGGTCTTCGTTGAATAGCCCACAAGTCGCGCGTGATGTTGAATAAGCCAATCACAGAGCTGGAATGTGTAAATTCACAGTAATTTTTGAACATCTTGTGATATTTTGCTAGCTCCTGACTATTCTAAAAAATGAATGAATATATGAATGTTGTAATATCTGAGCCAATACTTTTCTCTTTCCAATGATGTAAAAATTACCGAGACGCAATCACATTTGATATATTATTTTATAAGGAAAACATGAATCATAATTTTTTGGTTTTATTATCACTATTTTAACCTTAAATTTCACCCTTTTATCTACGTCAGATTAAAACAAAACAAATAATGACATAAACTTTGGAATATAAGGCGTTGTATCGACGCCTTTCCTTTCATGAAACACTTAATTTCTGTTAGTTTATGCGATTTGAAATATCGTTGTTCCTGCTCATTACTTTTTCTTAGAAATCCAAGTCATGCATATTTGTTTATAAATGGGAAGCCTTGTTGATGCTCTGGGATCTCACTGAAGGGGAGAACGTTACTTACCGAATTTGCTCTCTTGCCAGAATCGTCCGGAGGTCGACGAAGTCTGCGATCCTCCGGGCTTCGTCGACGTCCCCAAGTAATGGGAGGAGGTCCAGCACGCTCTCGGCTGCAGAGACGGGTGTCATCACGGCATCCACGTTTATTACAAATTGCTATAATATGTTTATGGATATTTCAGTAATTTCTAAATCGATTTTGTTCAAATAAAGTTTACTCTTGTCATTAAAATTGTATATATGCTCTTTCGAATTTGACAATCTGTTCCAACTCAACTATCCCTTTAATTAAGACATTTCTCTTTGCAAACCTTGCAACAAGAGCATGTTGCACACGTTTTGTTTCTTCCTTTTCTTTTCCCCTTACCCTTCTTGCACGACATTGGCTTTGTAGAGGTTGTTGACATGGTCGATGTAGATGGTACATCTACTGAAAAAAACGTGCAAGAATCAGATTTCGAAAACAGACTTCACCCTTTTTCATATCCCCCACAATATCAATCATCTCGGCTGAAACTCGGGTCTTGTTAATAGACCTTGGAGGGAGATATAAAGAGGCTTCACCCGAAGCTCCATCCCGAGCGCAGCGCCCCACCTCTTGCCAATAGGCCAACACGTTATTGCTAGACCCGAAATGAATAACCCTCCGAATGTTTTTTATGTCAACTCCCAACCCAAAAGCTACTGTGGCAATAAGGGTACGTACGTTCGTTTCATCTTTAAACTGGGCAAGAGTGTGGCTTCTAGTCTGTTCTGACTGACTCCCATGGTACATTCGTAATGTACGTTTGTTATTAATATGCGGGAATATGAACTGGACGACATCAAAACACATAGTTTTTGTCTGAACAAATATAATAGTTTTCGGAACATGAATATCCATGGTATTAATTTCGGTAATTAACCAGTCAAAAGCTTCTTCTGGCTTTTCACTAACAGGGAGCTTAACATCTAACAAATAAATTTGGCCTATCCGGAGCTTTCACAACATAAACAATATCACAAGAAGACAATTGAAATAATTATAAAATGCGGTCATTAATGGCAGTTGTTACTGCAGCTGAGCAAAAAAGACAAGGGACGCCAGCTCCCACAAAAACACCTAGCCTCGGAACATCCGCGAGATAGGCTGGTCGGAAGCCCTTCGGAAGTCTTGTCCCCTGCAGAATTCAAAAACACAGAAATGAAAAGGGTTTCTGAAATAACATGACATCCAAATATCACCGGACACATAGAGAAACAAGGAGCATGGATTGTTTTAGAAGAAGAAGATAACAAACAATGAAGGCAAAACAATATGAAACAGCGTTTTAGGTGAGGGGTGGTAGGCCTTCAACAAACACCCCCACATTTTTGGTTTACAAGTTAAATCTTAACATGCATTAATAACAATAATAATGAGAAAACAATCACACTTAGTATACGTCGAAACACATTACAGGTATTTGTGTATATATCGGGGTTTCTTGAAATAATGTTGAAATATCAAATTTCTTTCAAAGGTATGCACCATATTGCATTAATCCGAGTGAACAATCTCCAAAGCTTATACCCAACCCATGAACCGATTACGCATAATAGTATATGACACCCTCGACGTCTATTGTTTTGGTTGCTCTACATTTTGTTTACCCCAATGAAAAAGGGCGTGTGCCCCCCCCTCCCCGGTCAATACACCACTGTCACTATTATCTTACCAATGGTGGATGCAGTGCGCTTCGTCGCACGCCATTACACAAATCCTCTCCCTCTGAGTAGTCAAGAAATCCCTCAGCTCTGCACCCTGGGCGTGCTCAGGGGACGCTAATATGGGACGCAAATATGAGGCTCACCTTCCCTTGAATAATTGCTACAATGAAAAAGAGAGAAAGAAGGACAAACGCAATGAGGGCCATTCATTTCTCTAATACGAAAAAAACAAGCCAATAGTGGAAACGAAATGTGACTATAAAACTAATATTCGTCGATTTCTCTGTTGATGAAGATGTGATTAGTCGAGTATTAACATATAAAACGAAAGAAAAACAAACATACATGGCGCATTTCAGCCAGCATAAAGAACAAGTGCTCACCTTCTTTTTCGGCCTTTGTCTTTTCGTGCCCCCAAAAGGCTGCGGGAACACCTCTCTCCTGCCATATGTTCACTTGGTCCTCAGCTATGGCCTTGAGTGGTGTAATGATGATCGCGATGTGCTCACGGTTGGCGAACATCTGTTTAAACAAAAATAGAAATACAAATGTATCGGTATTTCCCACTACAGTCGCAAAGTAAGCCCCTTGACTTGCAGGGGTGGGCCGAATACCAATTTCAGGTACTCGCTCTAGGTCAGTGGGTACTGCTGGTTCTCGCGGCTTCTGCTGCTGCTACCGCATCTGTAGTTCAGCGGGATGTCGGCAAGCACCGCCCCAGCGAATAGGGCGAGGATGGCGAGTAGCGACCGCGTAGTGAAGCTGGAAGATCACAGATTCAACCAAGGAAATGGCGGGAAAACGATGTCGGATCGTGCGGTTTTGTGTAGCGACCCGATTTTGAGTAATTTCACCCCGGTCTGCCCTACTCCTTTTATAGCACATGAACTGGGTAAGAAATACCGAGTACTAATTAATGCATCGGTTTACTAACATATCCAAATGTTTTGCATACCTTTGTAGCAAAAGTTTTTAAAGGGGCTGACACACATTCACGGTGCCAACACGGATGACCACGGATTGACGGTCCGGGGTCCTCCGGGGTACTCCGTGTTGTGTCCGGAATGTTCTGTGTTGCCTCCGGCGTGATCCGTGTTGCCTCCGGCGTGATCTTTGGGCGCACCGGGGAAAATGAAACCTGCACAATTTTCACCCCGGACGTCCCTGGATGAAATCATTTCGTGTTGGTACCGTGTTGGCACCGTGGACGTCCGTGTAGCCACCGGGAGCTCCGTGTTGAGACCTTTTATCCAGTGTCTACAGAGACAACGCACAGTCAACACTCCGAATATGCCGGGAGAAAACAATTGAAAAGACACGTGCAATAGCAGTGCGCTCCGGGTTAACTCCGGGTTCACTCCGGCGACGTCCGTGTTGCTTCCGTGCTTATCCGTGTAGGCACTGTACTTCTCCGTGTTCACACCGGCGCTCGATCCGGGCTCGATTCCGGGTGCACTCCGTGGTTCTCCGGCAAGGTCCGTGTTGCTTCCTTGATTATCCGTATATACACCGTACGTATCCGTATTCGTACCGTACTTGGACCGTACTGACACCGGCACTCGATCCGTGGTCATCCGTGTTGGCACCGTGAATGTGTGACAGAAGCTTTAGCCTAGCAACGTGAAAACTTTATTGAGGTTTACCCGACAAAGCAACACTTATAGATGCTAGCTGTATTATGTAGGTTATCTAACGTTATACGTTTTGTTTGTTGAATATTTACATTTCAAGCATACCTTCCGCAAAAAGAAATGCAACTGACGACGTAGAATGCTCGCTGAAGCTTGCCGGACTTAGCAACGACTACTGTATTCAAAGTGCATATCAACAGACTTCTATATAATAACGAATTACAATGAACGAAAAGTAAGGTAACGTTCACAAATGTCCGGTCCAAATGAAGTATGCGAAGAATGGAATCCCTTTGAAAATCATTTTGAATTGCTAAAAGGGACATATACAATACTTTGAAGGGTATACATGTATATTAATTAGAAGCTTTTCGCAAATCCTACGGAGGGATTCTAGTACGCTAATCTCAGCGGGGGGATTTCCGCGTACCGTCGAAATCTACAACGGTATATCGGCTGAATAGACCGCTTCTGTAATGTATGCTAATAATATGCGCATGACGTCAGACTCTCCGTCGTCAAGCTTAACAATAGTAACTAGGTCCGGCAAGCTAGCTTGCCGGACATGGTTACTTTTGTTAAGCTTGCCGACGGGGACTCTGACGTCATGCGCATATTATTAGCATACATTACAGAAGCGGTCTATTAGCGTCGGGTATAGAGCGAGTACGGAGCGGCGCGGTCAGCCCATACTTCAATGGATAAGCCAATCAGCGCGCTTGTTCTCTCGAGCAAGGACACGTTCCCCGTATTCTTCACTGCGAAACTGCAAATAGTTCGTGACAAAGCCAGAGTATGGATACGGTCACAGCTGACTACTTCCTCCGTACTCAGCCCTTCCGTAGTATTTGCGAAAAGAGTCTAATGACCCATTGCCTACGGGAACCTGTTGGGCCCTGTATCAACTCTATTGTAATTGTGAAATCTATTAGGTAACATGTTGATAAAAAAAAAAAAACAATTCGAAGTTCTTTACAAAACGAGTCTATTGATTAGGAACCGGTCAATGGATTCAGTGGCCCAGGATCCATGACACAGCCCTAGTTCCACTGATCTCTAGATATGCTTGTGTAATCCTTTACGGTTGAATGAGTAAGGGCGGTACGTGTGCTCTGCTACGTTCTGTTGATATGAATATTATTCTAGCATATTGACATCGATGAGTTAGAGCCAATGATGCTGATTACCATGGTAAATGTCGCTGGTCCGTATTCGGGCCCCTGGGCCCAGGAATGGTGCGATTCGAGGTCCGTGTAGAATAAACATTTACACGTTCGAATACATGCATAACTACACAATAAGTACTTGATACCCTAATAGACCGGCAGCCCAGAGGTCTTTTGTGCATCGAAAAGCGTACTGATTGTTGAACATATGAATATTTAGAGGAGAATGTAACAAATCCAAAAATATGAGTCTCCCTGGGTGTATCCGTGGATAAAGGGGTCCTTTGCGCCTCCAAAAGTTGGCCCCTGGGGATTGTCCGATGCTTCTATTTTGTGCGATTGTAACGTGTTAATCGTCGCTCACGACTCATCACGGCGGGGTAAGCGCATCGTAGACAATGGAGAAATCACTCATGCATGTTACCTTTTACGTTGGCTGTTTTGAAAGACTAAATACACGTTGATTCATTGGGGATTATATCCCAAACCTCTTGCAACTTAACAAATATGTCTTACAGATTACAGAATACATATTGGATACAAATGTCATCCGTTAAATTACCCTACAGTTGCCTTTGAATGTTGAAGATCGACTCGTCAAAGTTGTTTTTACAAAAATGACTTTCCACTTTCAGAAATCGTATTTCCGTACGTAAATGTTATAAATGAACCCATACGACACGATCGCTGCACACCTATGACGTAAAGGTCAGTTTTATGTGTGTATTGGCGCCATAGCTGCATGTAGAGGACAATAGACATTCTCTCGCAGGATCTCAAATCGGCTTGTAACGCAAAATGAGGCGACCTCGTGACGCATGCACATAGGTGAATGTGTGTGTGTGTTTGTGTGTGCCCTGTCGCTATGCCATGCGCTCATATTGGTTCCTCTGCATTCGGCTATTTTCGAGACGGGTGTTTATGTAATGTCTTAAAATTAATTTGTAAGTGGAAGCCCTGTTTGATCTTGTTTTGGTGATGGGGTTCATTCAAATGTTTTTATATGGCCTTTGCATATGCAAACGTGCTATCAATATGTATTCTGTAATCTGTAAGACATATTTGTTAAGTTGCAAGAGGTTTTAGATATAATCCCCAATGAATCAACGTGTATTTCGTCTTTCAAAACAGCCAACGTAAAATGTTCGAAAAAGGTAACATGCATGAGTGATTTCTCAATTGTCTACGATGCGCTTACCCCGCCGTGATGAGTCGTGAGCGACGATTAACACGGTACAATCGCACAAAATAGAAGCATCGGACAATCCCCAGGGGCCAACTTTTGGGTCGCAAAGGACCCCTTTATCCACGGATACACCCAGGGAGACTCATATTTTTGGATTTGTTACATTCTCCTCTAAATATTCATACGTTCAACAATCAGTACGCTTTTCGATGCACAAAAGACCTCTGGGCTGCCGGTCTATAACTTCCGAAAAGAGTCCTTACCGTAGAAGGGGGGATCCCCTGAATGTATACCCCCTCCCATCCACACACCCCGGCTCGGTCGCTTCGTATTCCCTCTAGCCCCCTAATAACCATGTGTGCTCATTACGCCACTTCCAGTAGGCGTCACTTTGTGGAATAATTATTTTGCTCAGGACAATTAAATGTGAGCCTTTTCACACGTCTGCCAAGTCGTGATTGCAATCACGGTGATTCTGTTGCCTAACTTTCACACGACGAAAAAGACTTCATGCAGACTGTGATTAAAATCTCGATTCAATCAAACAAGGAGCGCACTTAGTACTACACTGCATGACTGCACTCGAAGCGAAGAGCGCCCTGTTTATCGGCGGAAGTGCATGTAAGGTCACGTAAGCTCCGCCTCCTAAATCGTGTTTTGGAGTTCAAACCGTTCACACTAGAGATTCGCACTGTGATTCATTTGAGTGAATCATGATTAGAAAACACCTCCGGACCACGATTCGAGTTTTGCGATTCCTGATTCTAGTTTGCTTTCACACGGTCAAAAATACCGTGATTAGAGTGAAAAATGATTCCAATCGTGATTGCAATCACGGTTTGGCAGACGTGTGAAAGGGCTCTTCATCCCTCGTGATTATAAAATTGTGCGTATTAATTTGTCTATACAGGGTGGCCCCAAAAAAACGGAACGGGGCACTTCCCAAAATAAAGTACCAAAATATTTATGTCCATCGGATAGGGTGTCTTTTCCAATGAACAACGATACCAAGAACAGTAATTTTGGTCGTGTAGTTTTTGTTTTAAGACGCTGTGAGTGAGACCATGTCAGGTGCCCATTTTTGTAAAATTTTACCTCGTCAATGCCAGTTAAATTGCACTCCCTGCCCGTTATACCATTCAACAAACATGTCCATTATCTCGGCACACGGCTGAGTGCACACTAACAATGGCGCGCCTAAAGTGCGTATCTCACCGGCGGAGACGTCGCCGCGACTGCCGCGACTGATCAGTCGCGGTAGTCGCGGCGACTCGGGAGACCCGAAAATGGTTCTCACCAAGGCGATCGACAGTCTCGGAGACGTCTCCGCGACGTATCCATGGGAGCAGGAACAAACTGTACCAAATGATAAAGAACTCAGTCACGTGGTCTCTAAAGTGGGTCAAGCAACGTCAAGTAGTGTCGCGGAGACGTCTCCGCAAAGTCTCCTCTCAGTCGCCTTGGTCTCCAGTAGGTCGCGGCGACGTCGCGGCGACGTCGCGGCGACGTCTCCCCAGTCGCGGACAAAATTAGTCTCCGCGACTGATGGTCGAAAATCGAACATGTTTGATTTTCCCGCGACTGCCCGGAGACCCGGCTAGTCTCCAGGAGACGTCGCGGCGACGTCGCGGAGACGTCTCCGCGACCAGTGGAGACTGAGTCGCCAACTAGTCGCCAACTAGTCTCCAGCCCGGTGAGATACCACCTTTAGGGTCCATGGTTCAACTGTATGAAAGGCGGTACGTGCGATGTAACAAGCACTGGCTCGGTAAAAATTCACAAAAAAGAGAACCTGACATGGTGTCACTCCCAGCGCCCTAAAACAAAAACTACACAACCAAATTGACTGTTCTTGGTATCGTTGTTCATTTGAAAAGACACCCTATCTGATGGACATAATACATTTTTTCTTGTTTTTTTTGGGCCACCCTGTATAGATGGCTCGGTCACATATCACCGGGTTGTGTAAACGGATGCCCGACGGAGAGAAAAATTGTCAATCCGTTCTTCTCTGTTCGTATGCGTTTACGCTATCCGGTGATATGTGACCGGGCCTATATTAACAGAGGACGCGTGACAATTGGCCAGTCAATTCCACAGGACTGGTGTGAAACACTTTTTACCAGTTGCTGATAATTTCTGTCTTGTATAAGCCTGGACTAAAGTTGTGCCACTGATGAGAATTCGTGTCATAAGTTAAAGGGACTTAGTAACATTGTCCAAATCCTCAAAATAAAATTTTAATTCTAGCGGTTCCCTCATACCTTGTTGTATTCGTATTAACAATAAAATCATGGGACAGGTTTCGGTTTTTCAAATTTCCCTTTCGTTACAAAGATATGTACGATCGAAGTATTCAGATAAGAAAAACTCCGGTGGAGTTTTGAAACCGTGTACAAAGTGAATGCAGTGAGTTAGTAAATATCACTTTGCATTTTCGCTTATTACTTGGCAATGCAATGTCCATTTGACTTGAAATTTTCACACAATACCCTGTAGACATATGAGATAACAGCAATATACATTGAATCAACCAATCATCGCTTTTTGCAAAGTTACTAGATCCCTTTAACCAATTAGCAACTATATAAATGAAGCTTCATTTTTATTTATATTCAAAATACCAAAGACATCTCCTTCCTATGATATCCAACACAAAACAGCGAACCGTGTCGATTTAGCTTCCATTTCTATATAAAACAGAAGCATAAATGAGATGCTATTCTAATTATTAATGCAGATGCTATACTTATTAAACGGTCGCAGCGACTGTATATTATTTGGCGCTCTAAAATTCAACATTAATTCCACTAAAAATATACATAAAGGGACTTAGTAGCATTGTCCAAATCCTCAAAATCCAATTGGAATTCTAGCGGTTCCCTCATACCTTGTTGTATTCGTATTAACAATAGAATCATGGGACAGTTTTCGTTTTTTTTCAAATTTCCCTTTCGTTAAAAAGATATGTACGATTGAAATGTTCAGATGTTGAATAATCTACTGGATCATCAAAACCGTGTACAAAGTGAGTGCAATGAGTTAGTGAATATCACTTTGATTTTTTTCTCATTACTCGGCCATATAACATCCGTTTTACTTGAAGTTTTCACACAACACCCAGTGGACATATTAGATAACAACAATTGTACCAACCACTCATCACTTTTTGCATATGTCAACAAAGTTACTAGATCCCTTTAAAAGTCCTAATCTTCTCAAACTAGCTCTTAAATTAAATTGTATTTCCTTTCATACAAGTCTATGATCTCGCAACTTTTGAATTTGGCATGCAAAAGGTGGAAAGTACATTGAACAAAGTCTACAAAAGGTAGTTTAGGACGATCCCCTTTAAAATGTCATGGCCTCTCCGTTCTGTCAAAATTTGACATAATTGAACAAACAATTAATCAATAGTCAGGTGTTAATGCACCCATATCAATTCACCTGTTTCTATTATAGGCACGTCATAATAGAAACAGGTGAATTGATACGGGTGCATTACCAATAATCAGTATATATCTTATGGGCTACAAATGCTGGCATTACTTTGTAGGCCAACTCTTTTTGTCAGAGACAAGGCGGGGGAGGGGACATTGTTTACTTTGACGGTTCGCAACAACACATCCTCTTTTCATGAAGGAAGAAGACGCCGGGTTTTCATCAAAAGGATTATTGTATACCCAACATTACAATAGAAAAGGTAAATCGAAAGCAAAATACCGATTTATCATTGAAATAAATAAGTTTTTTGTTTGCAGCAGACATGTTGTTATGAACGTAGACCATGATTACACGGTACGATGGTCGCTGAAAATGATATACAGTAGTTAAAAAACAAAAAACAATATAAACCCCTCACAAAAAGTTCCGCAATTCAAGTTTGGGGGTTCATAACTCTTTAGGGTTTATATTGACCTTGCTTCCATTGTCAATTATTATTTACATGTCTTGTACGGAATTAAAAACTATTTCTCCCGTTGTGCGATGGTGTGTGTGTGTGCATTGGTTCGAGCCTCCGCCTTTCAATACGAGGGTCGTGGGTTCGATTCCCAACCGCAGCACGTGTGTCCTTCAGCAAGACACTGTACCTGCATTCGCTGCTCTCAACCCAGGGCCCCGTTGCAGAAAGAGATACAATCGATTGTAAGTTGCAATTAATCGTAAGTCAGATCACGTGTTCTAGATGCGCAAATCTGATTGGTTGAAACGCGTAAATTTTCTGACTTACGATCAATCGTGACTTACAATGGACTGTGTCTCTTTCTGCAACGGGGCCCTGGTGTAGTAAATGGGAACCTGGCAGGAATTTGTGCCTTAAAATGCAGCTCGGCCACGATTAACTTCATACAATTTTTTTCTCCAAAAGTAATTTTTGTCGACTTCAATACTATGCCATGACTATATTCTTCTGAATGGTGTGTGATAATTTCATAGAAAACAACATGTTGTAATAAAAATGGAAGTTAATGATTGTCAGATGTTATATCTTATTATACTGATTTTGACTACAATCGAAAAGCGTTGCGTAACGCATTTCAATTTAATCATAATACAGGGTGGCCCAAAAAAAAACGGAACGGGGCACTTCCCAAAATATAGTAACAAATGTTTTATGTCTATCGGATAGAGTGTCTTTTCAAATGAACAACGATACCAAGAACAGTCAATTTGGTCATGTAGTTTTTGTTTTAGGGCGCTGTGAGTGACACCATGTCAGGTTCTCTTTTTTGTCAATTTGTATTGAGCCAGCGCTTGATGAAACGCACGAACCGCCATTCATATCGTTGAGCGTCGCGCACTATTGTTAGTGTGCACTCAGCCGTGTGCCGAGAGAATGGGCGTGGTCGCTGAATGGTATTACGGGTAATGAGTGCGGTTAAACTGGCATTGACTAGGTCGAAATCGACATGAATCGGCACCTGACATGGTCTCACTCACAGCACCCTTAAACAAAAACAACCTGACTAAAATTACTGTTCTTGGTATCGTTTTTCATTGGAAAAGACACACTATCCGATGAACATAAACATTGTGCTATTATATTTTGGGAAGTGCCCCGTTCCGTTTTTTTGGGGCCACCCTGTATAAATATCTCCCTAATTAGGGAAACATTTGAAACATCAAAACCCATTTCATTAAATTCTGTTACCATAAGCCACAATGTACAAGGGGAAATGTGAAAGCTCAAAGTGTTTTGGATTTAATTCGACAAAGCTAATGTATAGATAATGTCCGTCTCTTGTAGGTATCTTCAAGTTCATTGAAACATTCCATACACTTAAGGATACTATATGTACATCAAGTTGGTGAAATGTTAAAAACATCACAGTTATAAAGAATTAAAAAGATCAAAGACAAACAAATCGCTTTATAGTCTAACTGTGAGTCTTAGTTCCTTTCTATTTGCAATGTATATTTCATGGATTATTGTTAAATCGATCTGTTTCATCTCGAATCTGATTAATCATTTTGATTGTTTATCCAAAAAACATTTCATATGTGGTTTTGAACATCGAGTAAAAACACGAAATAGAATAAAGTTCTGCAGATGCTACACTAATTACTAATTAAACGTCCGCATCGACCGTCTATCATTTGGAGCTTTAAAATTCAATAATAATTCCACTAAAAAGATACTTTCAGGTCCTTATCTTCTCAGACTAGGGCCCCGTTGCAGAAAGACATACAATAGTAAGTCAGAAAATTTGCGCGTTTCAACCAATAAGATTAGCGCATTTAGAACACGTGATCTGCCTTGCAATTAATTGTAACTTACAATCGAGTGTATCTCTTTCTGCAACGGGGCCCTGCTCTTAAATTGTATTTTATTTCATATAAGACGATAATCACGCAACTTTTGAATTTTGGCTCCTAAAAGTATAGACAGAGTAAACAAAGTTACCAAAGGTAGACAGACGTGGTTGATTAACTAAATAATAACGACCCCCTTTAAAATGTCACGGCCTCTCCGATATGTCGAAATTTGATATGAAAGAGAACGTCTGTCATGTATTGATTAATTTTTTATCAATAATCAGCCGATATCGAAAGTATTTCATAAATATAATTATGCACGTCATAATAGAAACGGGTGAATGGATTTTGATGCATTAACAATAGTTATTATGATATTATATCTTATTAGTCTACAAATGTCGGCGTTATTTTGTCATGTTTGTAGGCCAACTCTTTTTGTCAGAGATATGGCGGGGGAAGGGACATTGTTTACTTTGACTGTTCGCAACAACACATCCCCTTTTCATGAAGGAAAAAGAGGCCGGGTCTTCATCACAAATATTATTGTATACCCAAAATAACAATAGAAAAGGTAAATCGAAAGCAAAATACCGATTTATCCTTGAAAGAGATATATGTTTTTGTTCAAAGCTGGCGTACTATCACGTAGCCCCTGGCTTTAACAAAAATACGATGTTTGTTAAATATGATGCTTTCATAGTCAACTATTTTTAAACATGTTTTGTGCGGAATATGTGCAGTATTATGTTCCTCCGGTGTGCGAGTGCGTGTGTGCATTGGTTCGAGCCTCCGCCTTTCAATACGAGGGTCGTGGGTTCGATTCCTGACCGCAGCACGTGACGTGTCCTTCAGCAAGACACTGTACCTGTATTCGCTGCTCTCAACCCAGGTGCAGTACGTGGGTACCTGACAGGAATGTGTTCCTTAAAATGCTTGACGCGCCTGCAAGGCCTGCTCGGCTACGATTAACTTCATACAATTTTTTTTCCAAAGTAATTTTTTTTCGACTTCAATACCATTGTTTTATTTGTCTGAATGATGTGAGATAATTTCATAGAAAAACAACATGTTGTAATAAAAATGGAAGTTTATGATTGTCAGATGTTATATCTTATATACTGATTTTGACTACAATCGAAAAGCGTTGCGTAACGCATTTCAATTTAATCATAAATATCTCCATAATTAGGGAAACATTTGAAACATCAAAACCCATTTCATTAAATTATGTTACCATAAGCCACAATGTACAAGGGGAAATGTGAAAGCTCAAAGTGTTTTGGATTTAATTCGACAAAGCTAATGGATAGATAATGTCCGTCTCTTGTAGGTATCTTCAAGTTCATTGAAACATTCCATACACTTAAGGATACTATATGTACATCAAGTTGGTGAAATGTTAAAAACATCACAGTTATAAAGAATTAAAAAGATCAAAGACAAACAAATCGCTTTATAGTCTAACTGTGAGTCTTAGTTCCTTTCTATTTGCAATGTATATATCATGGATTATTGTTAAATCGATCTGTTTCATCTCGAATCTGATTAATCATTTTGATTGTTTATCCCAAAAACATTTCATATGTGGTTAAAAACACGAAATAGAATAAAGTTCTGCAGACGTCCGCATCGACCGTCTATCATTTGGAGCTTTAAAATTCAATAATAATTCCACTAAAAAGATACTTTCAGGTCCTTATCTTCTCAGACTAGGGCCCCGTTGCAGAAAGACATACAATAGTAAGTCAGAAAATTTGCGCGTTTCAACCAATAAGATTAGCGCATTTGAAACACGTGATCTGCCTTACAATTGTAACTTACAATCGATTGGTTCTCTTTGTGCAACGGGTCCCTGCTCTTAAATTGTGTTTTCTTCCATATAAGACGATAATCTCGCAACTTTTGAATTTGGCTTGTAAAATGTGAAAAGTACATTTAACAAAGTCTACAAAAGGTAGTCAGGACGATCCCCTTTAAAATGTCATGGCCTCTCCGTTCTGCCAAATTTGACATAATTGAAAAAAGAGAACGTCTGTCATGCATTTGTTAATTTCATCAATAGTCGGGCGATACCGAAAGTATCTTATATTATATGAACGTCATAATAGAAACGGGTGAATGGATTTTGATGCATTAACAATAGTTATTATAATATTATATCTTATGGTCTTAAAATGTCGGCGTTATTTTGTCATGTTTGTAGGCCAACTCTTTTTGTCAGAGATATGGCGGGGGAAGGGACATTGTTTACTTTGACTGTTCGCAACAACACATCCCCTTTTTATGAAGGAAAAAGAGGCCGGGTATTCATCAAAAATATTATTGTATACCCCAAATAACAATAGAAAAGGTAAATCGAAAGCAAAATACCGATTAATCATTGAAATAGTTTTGTTTGCAGCAGACATGTTGTTACGAACGTAGACCTTGATTTCACGGTACGATGGTCGCTGAAAATGATATACAGTAGTAAAAAAACAAAAACAATATATACCCCTCACAAAAAGTTCCGCAATACAAGGTTGGGGGGTTCATAACTCTTTGTGAAGGGTTTATATTGACGTTGCTTCCATTGTCAATTATTATTTACATGTCTTGTACGGATTAAAAACTATTTCTCCGTTGTGCGAGTGTGTGTGTGTGTGCATTGGTTCGAGCCTCCGCCTTTCAATACGAGGGTCGTGGGTTCGATTCCCAACCGCAGCACGTGTGTCCTTCAGCAAGACACTGTACCTGCATTCGCTGCTCTCAACCCAGGTGCAGTAAACGGGTACCTGACAGGAATTTGTTCCTTAAAATGCTTGACGCGCCTGCAAGGCAGCTCGAATACATTAACTTCATATGATTTGTTTTACCTCAATACCATCGTTATATTCTTCTGAATGATGTGTGATAATTTCATAGAAAACATCATGTTGTGATAAAAATGGAAGTTTATGATTGTCAGATGTTATAACTTACATTATATACTGATATTGTCTGGACATATACTCTGGACACTGACACACAAAATATGTAATTGTTTCAAAATATACCCTCACACTTAGGGCAAAACCCACTATCGTGCTTTTTCAATACACATAAATTAACATTTAAACCAATGTTTCCCATTCTTAAACAATGTAATATACTTTCATATTTTTTTTTATTGTTTAAAGGGATAGTTGAGTTTTGGTAGAGAGGGCGCTAGACTACTTATTTTTTTTGTGAGGTAATGAAAAACTGAGTGTAAAATTTGAAAGAGCATAATATTTAAACAATAAAATCATCTTTGTTTGATCAAAATCGGTTCAGAGACGGCTGAAATATCCATAAATATAACAATTTGTAATAAACCCGGGGCCCGGGTTTATTAGAGAATTTTGAACCAGCCGTTAAAAATATAAAAAAAATGCTTCCTCTTTTCAAAAAGTTACAAAATAGGTATTTAAATAGTTGTTGGTTATTTCTCTATCTAATCACTATTTTAACAAAGCATCACATGCACAATATTTAATTCAAAATGGTTGAAACCGATGAGTGTTTAGAAAGCGCCCTCTTACGTTTTAACGGCTCTTTTTGAATGATAACATGATCTTTACTACGTCATTTGTAATTTTGTGTTCCTTTCTAGTTATAAATATTAGTTTGTAATGTAATGATGCAGGTTTGGGTTACTAAAATTCAGTTTCACCAAACTGTACTCTCCTTACCAGAACTCAACTATCCCTTTAATTTACACATATATATATTCTTAAAAATGTTTGTGCACATCTTCAAGTAATGATTCAGTTCTTTTACATATTTTCTGCCATTTAACATGCATCTGTTTCATATTTAATGCTATTTATTTCATACCTTGCTAATTTATTATTAATTTCTATTTCTTTTTCAAACCTCGTTTTGCTTCTATATCATGCAATGACTTGGGATCTATTCAAAAAATACAAAAATCCCTTTATTCTTCAATTGTAAACACAAATTTAAAATGTCATTAACAGGAAGTTCCTCTTTGTGACTCTTTATGGCTTGTAAAGAACTTAAAGTGATGGTTCGGACAATTTCAAAAATTAATGTACCAGAATCTAAAAAAATTGCTCATTGGTAATATATTTGTATCAAAAAAATATCCTATCAGGTTGATTTATACTCTATTGTTTTGTGTCTGCAATTTTTGATATTCATCGTCTATTTTCTGTACGCTTCCGATTTTTATCACGTGGTCGCGTGACGCGCCAGCCTCACTTTGCTTTGTATTGGCAGCAAAGTGAGGGCATCGACGTCACGAATATTGCATGCTGGGATAGATCCCACTGGTGGCAGATTCGATCAAGAACTGTTACCTTATTTAGTCCCAAAGTGATTGTGAATGATCCAAGTTGGTCTTTTTTCGTCGGGACAAAGGCAATATGTTGAAAAAATATTGCTTCTTTGATTGGTAAATGCTGGAAATCGTCCGAACCCCTCCTTTAAAGAGTCGCTAAAAATAACTGAACAAATAAAGAAAAAACAATTGTTTCATAGTCTAACTCCGAGGCTTATTTCCTTTTACTCTGAATATATTTATCGTGGATCTTTGTTAAAGGGATAGTTGAGTTTTGGTCAAACTTAACTTTAGTAACCAAAACCTGCACAATTACGGTACAAACTAATAGTTATAACTTCACCATGCTCAAAAAGTATACACAATTACAAACGAGAAAGTAAAACCCCTGTTATCATTCAAAAAGAGCCGTTACAACTCAAAGTGTCAAATTAACTCTAGAGAACAACAGCGCGAAGCACTAGCGTTCTAGGTCCTAATACGGGTATGGGACTGTAGTGCAGTGCGCGGTAATAGTATAGTACGTGTAGTATGTATTGCAAAGCCCCGTTTGTTCGCCTTTCGTTCGCGCTAATACACGGAGAGAAGTCCATGAGGTGCATGTATATCACTGATTTTTTGCGGAATGGAGGGGAAAATCATAATCTTAATCCACCCGATAGTTGGATCACATATTAGAGAGTGAATTGCTGGTAAGTACCGTATCATATGTATAGTTTTAAGCACAATTAGCGTGCACAAACATATTTAGTTTCAGTTTTCTTTATGGAGGACCTAGATCGCTAGCAACTCGCGCTATCGTTCTCTAAAAAGTGATACCCGGGCGTCAACCACTTTTATATGATATTTTTAAATCAAATTTCACAACAATTAGAGCATTTGAATGGGAATTATTATTATTTCCCATGTTTTTTTCGATGATCTTTCATATGGAATTGAAATCAGCCAAATCCATTACAATTTATGTTGGGGGGCACTTTAGAAATTACCAAAACTCACCTTTACCTTTAATCATTTTACCAAGTTAAAAGAAAAATCGACTTTTAAAAATGTGGAATCTGATTGAATCACTTTGATTGTTTAACAAAAAATACATTTTACAGGTGGTTTGTAAACATTGAGTAAACACACGAAATAACGGAGCTGCTGATGCTAGACTAATTAAACGGTCGCAGCGACCGTTTATTATTTCTCGAAGCGCCCTCTAAACCAAAACTGAACTATCCCTTTAAATTGTATTTTCTTTCATATACATGATATCAGACAATAATCACGTGACTTTTGAATTTTGGCTCCCAAAAGTAGACAGAGTAAACAAAGTTACCAAAGGTAGACAGACCATGTTGATTAGCTAAATAATAACGACTCCCTTAAACATGTCATGGCCTCTCCGATCTGTCAAAATTTGATATGATTGAAAAAGAGAACGTCTGTCATTTATTTATTCAATTAACTTTGAGGTGATACCAAAAGTATTGTATAATTATATGAACGTCATAATAGAACAGGTGAATGATTTTTGATGCATTAACAATGATTATTATAATAATATCTTACGGTTTAAAGATTTCGGCATTCTTTTGTCAGGTTTGTAGGCCAACTCTTTTTGTCAGAGATAAGGGGCTTGGTACGAACAGTCACGTCACGTTCACGTTCACGTCACGTGAAGGTTCTGTACCTTTTGTGAAACAGGTCACCCAAATCTACGAAGTGTTGGGTTACGTGACCCAACAGTTTGTAGATATACTATATGCAATTCATGAAAGCTCACGTAAATTGGCGCTTGCGTAAAACAAATTAATGTAAATTGTCGTTGAGAAGAGACTAATTCTCGGTAAATTTAATCGTGAACGAACCCGTCCTACCTATACACTGTAAATACCAATTATAGGCGTACACAGGCCTGGGGGCAGGGGGATGGACACCCCCTACCCCCATCCCCACCCCCTTACATAATTCAAGAAATGACTTGGTCTCGGCCTCGAAATTTGTGACCGGTCCTGGTCTCGTCCTCGGCTGCGGTCATTTTCTACGGACAACCCCCTACCCACACTCCCCCCGCTTACTTCAATTTGTCTGACGAAATATCCCCCCCCCCCTACACCCACCCCTTGAAAAAATCCTGGGTACGCCACTGCCTACAAGTAGCTAGTTCGAATGTCAAATACATTAATTGATTTATTTGATATTGATTGGTTGGTGTGATTGTTTCATTATAATGATTGACTGATTAATTGATTGTTTATTAGATTAAATGACTGATTTATAGATTGACTCGATTCAATAACCATAAATAAACACTATTAATCAAATCATTGTTTTATTACTTTTAAACTCATTGATCACTGCAGTCACTCACTCACTCACTCACTCACTCACTTTCACAGGCATGCACATACAACGCCGTTAAGGGCCAGTACGCTCAGACGTCGAGACGGGAACTTCAGGCGTATGCGAACTGAATTGTCCGCTGCGTGTAGCAATTCAGCTGGAAATCAACATTTGCCAAAATCCACGCACGACACGTCTTTAGAAATACTCCAATAACAAGACAAATAATGCAAGTGGTATGGTTGTACATTACCTAAATGACAGAACTGCATATTATCGTCTCAGATTACTCTGAATTATGCACGTACATATTATAAACATAATGATTGAAAAGATTTGATAAGGGGGTATCGGCATTTTCGTCGACATTTTTAAATCTCTTTGTGCGTGTATGTCTAGTCTTAGTAACAAGCGTTTGCAATTTAAAAAATCTTGATTAAACGCTCACGTCACGATTTGGTTAACGCGACACTTCGAGTTTTACCGGCATGGAAAACGACAAATTGTTGGGTCACTTTACCCTACACTTCGTAGATTTGGGTGACCTGTTTCACAAAAGGTACAGAACCGTTCACGTGATGTGAACGTGAACGTGACGTGACTGTTCGTACCAAGCCGAGATAAGGCGGGGGAGGGGACATTGTTCACTTTGACTGTTCGCAACAACACATCCCCTTTTCATGAAGGAAGGAGGTCATACCGGGTATCCATCAAAAGGATTATTATTTACCCAACATTTACAATAGAAGACGCGTGTCGAAAGAAAAATACCGATTTATCATGAAAGAGATACATGTTTTGTTCACAGCTGGCGTATTATCACTTTAGCACGTAGCCCCTGACTTTAAAGGGGTAGTACAGTTTTGGCAAGGCTGAGCTTTAGTAACCAAAACCTGCACAACTAATAGTTATAACTCCACCATGCTCGAAAGGTACAAACGACTAAGTAAAAAGCCTGTTATCATTCAAGAAGAGCCATTAAACACAAGAGAGCGCTCTATAAAAAGCATTGGTTTCAACCATTTTTCATACAAAATTATGTGTGTGATGTTTTGTTAAAATAATGATTAAATAGAGAGATCATCAACAACTATTTAAAAACCTCTTTTGAAACAGTGTAAGCATTTTTTTAATTTTTAGAAAAATCGTCGAGGGGCCCAGATTTATTCCGATCGGATATATTTATTGATATTTCAGCCGTTTCTGAACCGATTTTGCTCAAATAAAGTTTATTCTGCCATTAAAATTGTATGCTCTTTCAAATTGTACACTCTTGCCCCCCAAATAAAATTTCAATCACGGCTTATATCTAATTCGATACCAGTGATTAAAAAAAGGGTATTTCTTTAGACAGGATAAGTCAAATTTAATTCCTAAGTATGCATCAGATTGCATAATTTCAAGTAAAACGTTCCAAAATCACCCTTACCGTGCACGAGCGGACACCCACCTACCATCACAACCTCCCATCGACCCTACTCCCTTTCGGTATTAGCCTGTTTTCGCAACGACGACGCGGTTATTTTAGAACGCTAATCTTAGCGGGGGGGGGGGGGGGGGGGGGGGGGGGGGGGGGGGGGGGGGGGGGGGGGTCGCACTCAGAGCGAAAAATTCCGCGTAGCGTCCAAACCTACAACGGTATTCGGCTGAATTAACGTCCGGCGTAGAGCGGAGGGGACAGTCCATACTTCAATGGGTCAGCCAGAGGTCAGTGGATGGTCAGCCAATCAGCGCGCATGTTCTCTCGCGCAAGGACACGTTCCCATCGTATCGATGCACGTTCCCCGTACTCTTCACTGCGAAACTGCAAATAGTTCGCGACGTAGCCAGAGTACGGATACGTTCACAGCTGACTGATTCCTCCGTACTCCTTGCGAAGTCGTTTGCGAAAAGAGTCTAATTGCTTCGCTCCCTCGGCAATTGTTCTTGTCTACGTCTGGAATAAAAATTAATGTTTATGTTGTTGTATCATATATAATGTGCTTTTTAAAACAAATACAACCTCTTTTTCTGGTCGGTAGAATCATGACACACTTACCCACATTATTGTACATGTCGTCAAGTCAAAATTTCCTTCCTAGGTATGCACCAAATTGCAAAATGCAAAAGCTCCCTACCGTAGGAGGGGGGAACACTCTCCTCCCACACCCTTCCCCCGCTCAGATCACTTCGCTCCCTCGAAATATCCAGTGATGATGCGGATTTGATTTAGCCCCCCCCCCCCCCCCAACAACAAAAAAGAAACAAATTTGAGCTCATTACGCCACTGACAGTAAGGGTAATACTATGATAGTTTAATGCACCCCAGAATATAATTTTGAGATTGATGACGCAATATGTATGCTAGACTATATCAATTATTCTTTGTCCGCAAAAATATTAATCACACATGTATTATTCTCTTTAATGTTTATCAGATGAACTTCAAAATCATCTTGATGTCAAAGGATAAATCATTCAGGATATTCTTACGGACGTCCAATTTTGTACAATTGATATGCCATTTAAGATGATAGATAGAAAACAAAAACTTGCTTGGTTACGGGTCCTTTAAAAGTGTAGTCATGTTAACCCTGAATAATATACTCTAATCAAATGATTCGATTAGGTGCGTGATAATAATCACGTAGGCATAACAGGTAGGTAGGTAGGTAGTTAGCATGGTTAGGGAGGTAGGTAGAGAAAAGGAGAGGAAGAGAGGGGTAGAGGGGTTAATTTTTTTAATCCGGAAAAGGGGAACAAAAACAAAAATAAATCATAATCATTATTGAAAGAAATCGAAAGAATACGATTTCACAAAAAAGAGATGGAGCGGATACATTCTTTGCGGCCGGTTAGTTGACAGTTTCTACAGAATATATTTCAATACAAGGCCAGTAGTCTTTTGTTGCTTAATAATGTTGAATTTTCAAAATATTTGTTTTTATTATTGATTTCCAATAAAAGGTATTAAAGCAGTACGTCACCCATTCAACCGAAATGTGTTTGATCTAAACAAATTTAATAAGATACAGTACAAAATCGAAAGAAAAATATCAGATTCTAAGGCTACCCGCCGGTTCTTCACAAAACGAGGTGTTCCGGACTAGTTCACAGAGCTCAGCTCTTCGCACACATCGACCAGGGTTCGAATCCTAGGCTACGTCTCTCGGATGGTGACGATAAAGATTGAACCCAGATGTAAATAATCATCATCCACTGTGCGCGTCTGTAAAAACAAAAAAATACAAAATGTATCAATCGACCGATCGACATGCTAGTCACGTGGTATGCTGGTGTGGTGGAGATGGTGGAGATGCTTCGTCGTGACTAGATGTGTGTTTGCCTTCAGTCCAGGAGGTCCCGAGTTCAAAACCAATCTATGCCCCGGCATATTATGTAGCCTATATAAGTCATGAATACATTTATTAATACAAGCCACTTCTCATTATCCAGGAGCATGCTGCATAATGTTTGTATCGGTACTTAACTTCAATTAGTCGAATGTTTATTAGCCTATTAGTGTGCCAATAATGTGGTATAAATCTTGAATCATACTCCCAGGGGAGTTGAGATTGTGCACAAGATGATGATGTGGGTTTGAACTATATCCTGAAATATGTGGCCATGCATGGATAAAGATTTATGTCACATAGTGTCAGACATGAGCGCGTTGTATAATTTAGACTTTTACCAGTATCATAATGCTAAGTTAAAGTCGTGTTTTGCCTTATATATTATTACAATATGACTACACAGGCCCGTAGCCAGGATTTTTCAAGGGGGATGCGTAAATTACACAAACTGGACCGATACCACTGGTTGAGTTATATTATCAGGTGGGGGAGTCCGAGACCATTGGTTTAGATGGTCGAGACCGATAGAAAGTTGGCTCAAGACCGGTAAAAAGTGGACCCGAGACCGGCATAAAGTGGACCTGGGGGGGGGGGGGGTGCGCATATACACCTGACACTACCCCCCCCCCCCCCGCCCCCCATCCCCCTTGCTATGGGCCTGCTATACAGGAACACCTGTCATGAAGTCCACCCGTCTGTAGCTGCCAACCTGTATATAGTGGGCGGCCACCAAGAGTGATACCTTGGAGATAAAACCACGTTAGATTCTGTGTATTATAGAGGTCACCTGTTTACTAGGGCCGCTGTTTTATTTTCTATAAAGTGGTCGCTAT
>JBAMJV010006863.1:0-77987 GCA_037951105.1 Echinarachnius parma | reverse complement strand
AACCGCGTTCAATCTGCAGTTTGACTTGTAAATGTGCGGTTTGACTTGTTAAATGTGCGGTTTGACTTGTTAGATGTGCGATTCGGCTTGTTAATTGTGCGATTTGACCTGTTAAATGTGCGGTTCGGCATGCTAAATGTGTGGTTTGACTTGTTCAATGTGCGGTTTGACTTGTTCAATGTGCAGTTCGACTTGTTAAATGTGCGATTTCGCCTGTTAAATGTGTGTTTTGACTAATTGTTAAATGTGCGGTTTGACATTTGAATGTGCGGGTTTGACCTGTTAAATGTGTGCGGTTCGACTTGTTCAATGTGCGATTTGACCTGTTAAATGTGCGGTTCGGCTTGCTAAATGTGTGCTTTTGACTTGTTCAATGTGCAGATCGACTTGTTAAGTGTGCGGTTTGACTGTTTAATGTGCAGTTTGACTTGTTAAATGTGCGATTTCGCCTTTTAAATGTGCGGTTTGACTTGCTAAATGTGCGGTTTGACTTGCTAAATGTGCGGTTCGGCTTGTTAATTGTGCGGTTTAACTTGTTAAATGTGTGTTTTGACTTGTTAAATGTGCGGCTTGACTTGTTGAATGTGCGGTCTGACCTGTTGAATGTGCGGTTTGACTTGTTGAATATGCGGTTTGACCTGTTAAATGTGCGATTTGACCTGTTAAATGTGCTGTTTGACTTGTTACATGTGCGGTTTGACTTGTTAAATGTGCGGTTTGACTTGTTAAATGTGCGGTTTGACTTGTTAAATATGCGGTTCGGCTTGTTAAATGTGGCGATTTGACCTGTTAAATGTGCGGTTTTACTTGTTTAATGTGCAAATTCGACTTGTAAATGTGTACATGTAAAAGATCATTATTATTACTAGAATCTACATTAAGCATGCTTTCATCAGAGATCAAATGTATATATGTCGTGACCCTGACCTTGTCACGTGACCTTGATATGTGACCTTGACCTTTAATTGATTTTAATATTTTCCGTACACATGTTATGTTTAAAAATTATGTATTAGTCTGTATTAATCTTGTGCATTTTCTTTCAATATGTGACATGTATTGTTTCAATTGTCATGAAAATACAGTCCGATTGAACACTTTTAAAGGGTCAAGATGAGTTTTCCGGCATAACAGGACATTAATGTTGCAGAAAAATAATTATATTGATACATGACCCCTTTATTTTGTACAAAAATTAACATGACTTAGTATTATACCAATTTTTATTCATTATTTGCCTATTTCGAACAAAATCGTTTGACCTTTGACCTTTAAACATGATCTTGACCTTTAATATCTCCGGGGATGATGCTAACAGTTTAACTTAATCCATGTATCAGCTTACATACACAAAAATAATTGAAAATGGACCAGAATCTACTTAATGAAAAAATATGATATTTTAATGGATATTTGGCGGCCATTTTGGAAATGCCCATTTTACCCAGAGTGACATTTTTTTTCGCTGTTAACATCTAAATTGTTTAAAGGATATACTAGGGGTCATAAAAATCATAATAAAAAAATGTTTTCAGGGGGGTGCATGGGAACCCCTATTTCCTACTAGACTATACGTGATCTCCAGTTCGCCCTCTATAAAGCACCATCTTTACTCTAGAGGGATCTTGTAGAATTGCACAGTGTGGCATTGAAACTGTGACTGGCTTCTTGAATGTCATTCCACCAGCGGTAACCTTGAAACCAAAGCTTGCGACATCTCGTCCTCTTCCAAGTGGATTTCTTCTGGTAAATCTGTGAGTACCCCTGAGACAGACCTTCTGTCTCTTCCTGAAGGTATTGCACCACGCGGTATGCTCAAAGTGAAGCCCCAAGACGTCCACGTGAAGTTCACCTCCTGAGTCATCCATAACTTTTGTATCATATTCGTCATAGTCTGTGGAAAAGTGAAAAAAGGGTAATTGAATCATTTTTGAAGAAATAGATATGCTTACCGTACTAACATAACAAAGTGTATATCCTTGTTAACATGATAATAATTGTAAATTGGAAAGATAATACTAATAATAACAATTATAATGAAGGGTTTCAGGGATAACAAGTGTCAATAGGCAGAAACAATGACTCTACATGGAGTTTCCTTTTAAATCATCTGAAGTCCTACTACCACTCCATACGAGTCAGTAATTTATGGTGTTTGCATTGTATTGGTGCAATCCGGCTACATCCTAGCTGCATAATATACATATCACTTTAATAGTAAGGCAAAGTTGGCCATTGCTTAATTTGAATTCCCCATTTTTGCATCATGGCTACTCATTTGTGTGACTGTAAGCTGTCCTACTGATACGATATACATATAAATCAACAGGATGAACGATAATGTAATAATCAAGATAACAGGACTAAGTACCGTCTCATTGACATAAATCCCTGATATAGGCCAAGTGAAGGCATTTTAAGTGACCGTTTGCGTAATTCTTAATACACAGGGCATGGTACGCGTTAGCTATACGATCATTAGGTTAACCCTCCATACAAATCTCAGTACCGACTTTGGTATACGTATGAACTATGAAGTGTATGTATGAAGTGAGTGGAAAAACAAGCGGAGTATAGCGACCGATTTGTTGGTCTAAACTGTCACAAGTACTTCCTAGCCCAGTTGGTAGAGCACCAGTCTAGCTATCCGGAGGTCTCGGATTCGAATCTAGGGAAGCCTTATTTCTTTGCTCATTTCCATTTTTTAATTATATATTTTCTGGTCAGTTTCCTAATGTTTAAATAATTCAATATCTACCATTCTAAGTTATGGCCCCAAGACTAAATTCCATAGGTAGCAATGAATAATATGGTTGCACTGAGAACATGAAGTTCTTTGGTATACGATTAGTAAATTCAAAGTACAAAATTACATTACAAATTAGGAAAATGGAAAGAATGACAACAAACTAACATTAATCAGGGTAATTCTGGGTGATGTCGATTTGGAGGTGGCCAATATAAAAGCTTTGAGGGACCATAGAAGTTTGCGGGTCTTGTTTCAATCTGTTTTCCGCCCCCAAATTCAGATGTACATTCCACATTGAGACAATAGCCAGACTGAACCCAAACCATCACCAGATACCCCAAATCAGGTTGTGTCCATTTTGCTGTCAGTTTCAGTCTTTCAAATGCGCTTGGAATACCGGTAATACAAATTTGGAAGTCCAATTCCAAACCACATCAAGACCATCAGAAGCACCCAGATAATAGATGGATTTTAAACCGATCTGGAGTTGGTTTTGATTCAGTACGTGTTCCTCAATGCCGAATGAACGGACTGGCATTCAGCCAATGAATAGCAACCCAAATTGATCGGTTTTGTGTCGGTTCGGGTAGCTCTTGCAAGTGTGACTAGGCTATTACGGACAAATAATATTGAAGCTTGAAGGGATAGTACAGTTGGTTTGCGAGTACGTTTCAAGAACTAATTTCATCAAATGAAACAATTCATTTGCAAAGTAATGAGAAAGTAATGTAATGTCTGAAAAAGAACATACATTTTTTAAAAGATGAAACTTTGTTTCAGTGTTTCAGAGACTGAGACATGGACTATCCGAGACTGCTATTAAAATAAATGTACATTTTTTTTGGTTATTTTGGTTTTACATGTTGAATATGCTTACCCTTTTTTGTGTCTTTTTTAGACCTTTTAATTGTTCAGTTAGTATTTTCTGGATTCTCCCCCTGTATTTTTAGAAATGTATGTGGAAAACTGAATAATTGAAATAAGAATTATTAAGGCTAGCAAATTAGCATCAAAACAATCAAGAGTCAAGACATTACAGACTAATTAAAGGGTACCACCACCCAAAAATAATATTCTTATATAAAATGGAAAGGTAACATCTTTGTAGTCCATTCCATCAACAAGTTCAGAAAAATATGTTTCCAGAAAAAAGAAAAAAAAAGTGGAAACGCATCACCATTCTAAAGCATGCGTTCACGGGTTTGCATGTACGAAGACTGCCTTTGTCCAGAGCGAACGAATCATCCGGGATTATATTGTCTCCAAACGTAGGTGTGAATAGAATTGGTGACTCGAAAATATTTTGGCCCGTACGGAACCATGAAATGATAATGGTTCTGTAAGTGGTGGTAATTAATTGCATTGTTTATGAATTACACAACCCTTTGCAAAATGTAGAGTATCTATTTGATATCCCGAAACGGCACAACACGTATAATTATGTGTTTTTCTTTGCCTGGTGGTCCCCTTTAAGTTATCAAAGTACTAGATCAAATAAACCAACTCCAAGCCAGGACTCATTTATTTTGTCATAATTCACAGAAGATCCAAGCAGTAGCCTAACAAAAAATACTAATAAATCACATACTGAAAATGTACATGGAAAATGCACATATTTCTCGTTACTAATAATACATTTCTCTCAGCATGTTTCACGAATTCATAGAATTTTTTTTTGATGGGCCAACTTCTTTCGAATTTGTAAGCTATGTGCTTGTTAATGAGAAAAGTTGAACTTTGTAAAAGTTTCATGTACAAGTTAAAATTGCTGCAGCTCGGAAGTGACTTCACAATCGAGATTGCAAACGATACACTAAATCGGAGCAATGTTCATCCTGTCATAACTGTGGGCTCATATTTTTGCTCATAATCCTTCATAATTTATTAAAGGTATGGTGAAATCCCGGCTTTGATTCAGGTTTATAGCTTTAAATATGTGCCTTTATTGATATACCACACTCTTTTTTCCAAAGAAATCCTTAAGTTGGGAAAAAAAGGTAAAGTTCAAGCAACTTTTGTGCTTGTTTTCGCATTGGCGTTCCATGCTGCTAAACAAGTTATTCATAGCGGAGCAGGAATGTGTGCACGTGCAACCCGGATCATGAATCACAAGCAGACCGCAACACGGAGGAACGTGCATGGTTTACATGCAGAGCCTATGACTTGCTAGTAAAACAAACTCGTTTTTGCTTGTAAATTGAGGCTTAACTGAAAATCTAAGAAATTGAATTATAGCAGCTTGCAGCAAGACATCTGAGTGTAGATCGTCCATGATATAAACTTTAACAAATGTTTGCAAATATTGAAAAAAATTGAATAATATCTCTCTGTCAACGTGAGTATTGTACTCAGCGTGTACGTCTATGACCGAGCTATATTTGCGATTGCCTGCATGTGACGTCACAAAGATGACGTCATTTTTCTTCGCCCGGACTCAATTTTTTTACGGGGATTACTAAAGTGAATTCAAAGTAATTTTTTTTATTTTACTGGGTTTTCCGACGCGGAAAATATGTTTTTATTAGTAATCTTCATGAAAATCTACCTTTAGATAAAGTAAAACACAATTTTTAGGTAGTTTTCTTGTCAGCCAACCTTTAACTTTATTAAATAGCAAACAACACGTTTCAGTGGTGGAATTAATACAACCGCATCCAATGCAGTTTCGTGCCCAGACTGATAGGGGGGAGAGGGGGGGGGGGGGGGGGGGGGGAGGGGCACCATATCTTTTTTTATGCCTCCCGCAACGAAGTAGCCGGAGGCATTATGTTTTCGGATTATCCGTCCGTCCGTACGTCCCGTTCTCAAGAACCGATTGACGGATTCTCACCAAACTTGGTTCATGTATGTATCTTGTATTTTTGGGTTAGAGGTCAAAGGTCAAGGTCACAGGACTCAATATAAGAGTAATAATGCATCGTTCTCACGAACCAGTTGATGGATTAATTTCAAACTTGGTATGAGTGTACATATCGGGTGGCAATGATCTGAGTAGATGTGGGGGTCATGAGGTCAAAGGTCAAGGTCACAGGACTCGATATATGCAAAACTGGCTTGTAATGGCAAAATTTCAAGAACTGAATTTCAGATTTCTATCAGACTTGGTACTTGAATGTATCATAACGAGTCAATGTAGCCATACAATTTTGGGTAATGAGGTTGAGGTCTTGGTCAAGGTCATAGGACCCTTATACATGCAAAAAAGCTTGTAATGGCAAAATCTCAAGAACTAAATGTCAGATTTCAATCATACTTGATACCTGAATGTTTCTTAGGAAGCCAATGTAGCCATCAAAGTTTGGGGTCATATGGTCAAGGTCACAGGACTCAAAATATATGGAAAATATATTTAAAAATTCATTCAGTGGGCAATTCCACGCCAAATGAGCCAAAAGTGGAAAAATCAAAAGAGGATTATTTCTGATCTTGTTTATTTTTTCTGGATTATATTTTCATAAATCATGATCACATAATGATATCTTTCAGTTTACATGATTAAAAAAAATATTGGGCGTCTCCCGATAGGAGAAAGACACCATACATGAACCCATACACACGGGACTACACAGTGCCTATTTCTAGATTTTCTTCATTTTTTGCAATCCTTTCTATTATTTTTCTGTTTTAAGGTACCAAATTGGATGATTGGATATCACAATATGTGTTCACATTAAAATTTCAGTTTTTTGAGAGCCCTAAAGTATATTTTTAATGAATCAAAAACTCTGTCCTTCCGTTACCGAACAGTGAAGCAATTAACTTCTTGTAATTAATATACCCAATAGACATATTTTTTTCAAATAAATGTTGTAATACTCTTTGAACATTAGGGAATGGACTATGAGCCAATATAACATGATAGCATTTGAAACTTCACAGAGATTGGATCATAACTAAAGAACTTGAAAATCCATGTCCATTTTACCGTCCTTCCGTTACCGGCCTCATTAGTGTCCATATCTAATAAACGTAATGTAACAAAAAAACAAAAAAAATATGAAATCAAAGGTGTCCCACCAAGAGTCTCAGAAATGTTATTTACAATGATGAATCATATTAAGCAGGATCCTGGAATTATTTGGTTAAATTTCAAAAATTGCGTCTGAATGTCCTTCCGTTACCCGTGGAATTGCCCCAGTGCATGTTAATTTGGGGCTTGATCGTGTCATAGCGGAGGCATAATTTTCTACTGTGCGCAGTCGAAGATCATCTAGTTTTTTTCTTTTTCATGTACCCCTTATGTTTTTATTGTTTTCCTGGTCATTTTTATTTTATTTTATTTTTTAAATGTATTTATTTATTTATTTATTTTATTTGTTTGTTTGGGGGGGCGAGTATTCCAACTCGCACAGGTGGGCACCCTCCTTTTGATTTATTATCAAAGGTACCTGTGATGGAAACAATTTGCAATTATAAATATTATTTAATTTTTACCGTGGAGACTTCGTAGGTCCTTCTCACTGATTGATGCTCCTTGCATGGCCTGGACTTTGATTGCAATCTGGATGAGCACAGGCAAAGATGACCTTCCCTTGGTACTTGTCCCCCATCCAACCACTGCACAAATCATTCAGTTCTGTGCAGACCTCTGGATTACCTAGGAATAATAGCATTGAGACATTGACATCTTTGTACGCTTTTAATCAGTTATGAAAGAACTTGGATGTTGTGTAATGTTACATTGTATATCTTGGATTGTATGATCATCCATTGTTATTCACTACCAGCACTCCATTTTTTAAATCATATTTTGTATTATTCAACATTTGAATTAATTGTACAGATTTGTCATGTTCAGATATAATACACCTCTATAATTTTCTTGTTGTGGTTGAATGAAATCAAGAAGTTTGATTGGATCAAAAGGCTTTATGTGTTTAAAACAATGTCATGAAATAAGATTACTGCATTTATGTAAGAACCATACATCATTATCTATATAGAAGGAAAATGTTTAACATATAACGTGGCCTACCCTCTTGACTGCCTTATAATAAGGACTCTTCTCTCTACTGGCATCATGGACTGCACTCTCACTTGATGTGGGTATCGACTGCCATAGCATCAGGACTCTTCTCTCTACAGGATCCGGGTCTCCACTCTCAACAACTGTGTCGCAAAATGTCACCTTCAGCATGGGATAAATTAATAAGTTTGCAATATTATGCACGAGTTCAATTTTAATAGGCATTTAGTGTTTTGTCCTGTTAGATTTTTTTTGCAATATGTTCACTCATTTATGTTATTATCAATCAGTATTCAATTCCCAGAGTGTAATGAGCAACTCTAGTTGCACTACTCATGGAATCAGATCTATCATATTTCGCTAATTCACACAAAATATGAACAGAATTTTAATTACATAATTATAGGCTTTTGTCTTTTACCAAGCTGAATGTCATTTCTATTTATTGTAGATGAATAGGGGAAATTAAGCTATTCATGGAAACTTGTCAAGGAAACCAGTTCAAGTGGATTCTTGCAATCTATTTGGGAACTTGAGGTTAATGGGAACATATTTTATACAACTTTTTTTAGCTTACCCATCTAGCTAGCCTAATTCGATGCAAGGTTACTTATTAAATTATACAATTAGTGAGCAACAAACAGTTTTCCTAGTCCCTATGTGTGGTTAGCTGTGTATGAAGCCTGGGGTACTTAATACTCAGTTAAACTAGTAAGCAACTAATATAAAAAGTGTTTAATTATAAGCCAAGTCAAACAAAATAGACTTAGCAGTCTAGCTAACCTAGGCGGCTTGTATGAATATGAACCTTGAAAATCTTCTTGCACTATATTCTTTGAATGTTTATTTAATCATAAACATGTTTCGGTCCTGTAAGAAAGACATCAATATTGAAATACCTTAACAAACATCTCAGGGGAAAGCACCATCTTGACAAGTATGTCATTGTCTTTTTCTTGCAGCATAATTCCTGATAGTACAGCTTTGCTTTGGGACCATACTTGCGTGCCATACGACACATGAGACGGTGAACAGACCAACTGCGGATAAATATAAATGATAAAGTGTTCAATATACGGATTATAAAAGAATATACTTGCGAATGTATTCATCATATCTTTATGTAACAGGGTACAATCATCATTAACATAAATCAAAGTGAACAGATTCATTTTTTTATCAGTCTCATACAGCAAGAAAAATGTCAACGATGGCAGTTTCTTTTTGCTAAAAAATCAAACTTGTGAGTATTAAAGGAACAATATTTTAAAATAATGAATGTATTTAAGAATACATACTTTGTAAAGTAGTGTTCTTACCAGGAAACACATTTTCGAACTTGACATAGAATGTACATTCTACCGGTACAGGATTCTTCAACTTTTCTGATGTGGTCTTTGGGCTGAGCAGTGAAGGTACTGTGAATCGCTTCCCATGCCATCCAACTTCAGAGTCATCAACAATCAAATCTAGCTTCTTCATGAGGTCAATGAGTTGCTTTTGAACATCTTGCGAAAATCTCTTCCATACATGGTCGATGAAGCATTTTTCCACCACTCCTTTTTCTTTGATATGGTTCCAAGCGTTGCCGACCATGAAATCCTGTTAAAAATACACAAAGTGGAATGAAGCCATTTTGTACATGGCATGTTACCAAGTTTATTCATTTTATTAATCTTTCCATAACTGTTTAAACTATGGCGAAGGTAATTTTATAACATATTCCTCATACTAATATGAGTAAATAAAAAATAACTTGATGTATTTAATTAAAGGATGTAATGTTAATCAATTAAAGACACATGACAAGTTACTATAACACAAGTGTATTTTAGGTTTGTTAAATATAGGTAGACGTTAAGAACAATAGGCAATATACAAAATCAAATCAAATTAAAAAGCGACTATATCACAAACATATCCTTGCAAAAACATTACAAAAATACAATAACTCCTATACTTTACATTATAAATAAACAAGAACATTTTATTTTGCGCAAAACTTTCCTCTGCTTGGGCAAAATACAGTGGGGTACCAGAACAGATACGGAAGTTTGAACATTTATACAATGTAGATGTCAAGAATTGTGTATGTCGATCCCAATTACACGAAATATTGATTGTGATGCCTTTTGCGAGCTGCTACCATTGTGATCTAATACATTCAAAATATATTCTTTGTGGCAAATACAATTCACATTCATTCAAGTTTTAAAATGTTTTTGTATGATTACATTAAAATAGAATAGCAAAAAGATTATCAGAGACTTAAAGACATTTTTATACCCTGACATATTTTATAGGTTTTACTATCATAGGATAAATCTGTTTTCTTCCTTTCATCCTATACAAAGTCTTCCTTTTACTACTATCACTGAGGATTCTAAAATCCTCACTAACATTAGTTTTTAGAACCGAGGTGTAATAAAAAAAAGTATTATATCTAATAACATTCATGACAATCATGACTAACCATGTCCTCTGGCTGAATAACTGTGATGACTTCCTTGAACACATCAACAAGCCACCGAGGATCCAATATGACTAGGTCAGCAAGATCATCGCTGACATCACCAAAGTAGACAATTCTCCCAAGGTCATGGTAGAAAGTCAGCATAGTCATCAGATCACTTTGTATGCCGAGTTCACTGGCAGTAGATTTGATCTTTAGGTTATATAGAAAAACACACAGATAAGAACAGAAATGTAAAAAAAACACCTTCTCATATACATAGCGAATGAGGACTCAATGTTCATGATAAATCAAAGAAAGTATGTGTATCAAACTAGAAAAGGCCTTTGCCATGCAAAAGAAATGTATCCCACAATCACTGCAATTGTGACGACTCGATAACAGATGAAACAATGAGGGCAGTAACGTACATTTTTGGATTGAATGTGGCATGGTAATTTCAAACCTTCATCTGAAATTGCAGAAACATCTGATGAGAGAGTGATACTCTATACAGGGTGGCCCCCCAAAAAACGGAACGGGGCACTTCCAAAAATAAAGTAACACAATTATTATGTCCACCGGAAAGGGTGTCTTTTCCAATGAAAAACGATACCAAGAACAGTCATTTTGGTTGAGTAGTTTTTGTTTTAGGGCGCTGTGTGTGACACAATGTCAGGTTCCCATTTTTGTCAATTTTTACCAAGTTAGTGCCCGATAATTCTCACTTACGGCCCGTTATAGCGGAGCACTACGCGCGCCATTGTTAGTGTGAATTCAGCTGTGAAACGAAAGAATGGGCACAGTTGTTCAATGCTATAGCGGGCAGTAAGTGTGAATTATCGGGCACTGACTTGGTAAAAATTGACAAAAAAGGGAACCTGACATGGTGTCACTCACAGCGCCCTAAAACAAAAACTACAAGACCAAAATGACTTCTTGGTATCATTTTTCATTGGAAAAGACATCCTATCCCATGGGCATAATCATTTTTGTTGTTACTTTATTTTGGGAAGTGCCCCGTTCCGTTTTTTTTGGGCCACCCTGTATAGCAAAAATAGCAAATTCCACCTTTGACCTTTAGTTATAAAGATTGAACAAAACCAAAATATGTGTCTAGATTATCCTGTGATCCACCTTCTTACCAAATGTTAATACAATACATTCAAATGCTGCCTGTAGAGGACACACAAAACACCCACTCAAGATGTGGTTCACTGTGGGTAACATCATCATAACCAAAAGGCGACTAGATTTTGCCATGGTACACCTCCCTTTAAATTTTGAAATCAATCCAGCAATAAATTAAAAGTCATTGTGTATGCAATATTAAATATCTGCAAATCGCTATCCCTGCAGAGACCTACCATGAAACACCTCCATAGTAACTTTGAACAAAATTATCCAAAATATGCTGCCTATAGAGCGCACACAATAACACCTAGATAAGCATCTAAATTTTGCCGCGATACACCTTCCTACCAATTACAAATGTATCATGTACACAGGAATATATGCACATCTATATCCAGCATAGAGACCTTTGGTCTAGGCCATGTACTGGAGCAAAAAACAGCAAAAACAACATAATTATATGCATCTATAGATTACCATAAAGGACCTCCACAGACAATTTAAACTAAATCGGATGTTCAACAAATCCTCACAAATATTAAGTACATATATTAAAGCACACCCACTGAAATGTGACTACTATGTGTTATTTTTGTCACAATGTCTCCATGCGCTTCATTGATCCGAGAACAAAACAAGAAAGCTGTCTTGTAAAAATTTCACCAACTTCATATTTTTGGAGTTGCATTTTTAAATCTGTGACAATCGCACATACATGTAGGTTTGTATACTTGCATGTAGCCTGCGTGTCATGCACGCTTGAGTGAAAGTAGGTCAACTTTCTTTGGCCATGTCGCAAAATGTGTGAGAGAGCAACAGTGAGCAATAAACAACGTCTAAATAGTACCTGATGAAGGGTAGTGTAGCTGCTCAAAGCATCTGTTGAGAACATGTGTTGATTATTCACTTCATGAGACAACTTTATATCACATCCATGATTAATAACATCTTTAGAATTATGATATTGTAGTTAAGAATGAAAGTCAGTCACATCTGAACATTAAAGGCTGTCAAAATTGATACATGTATAATTGAAAACACTACATAGAATATTCATGTTACATACTTCCTCAAAATCCATCACAATAATAAAACAAAAATTATGTTATCAAAAGACAAAGTGAGGAAAATATACATATATTTGAAGTTTTTAAAGGGGACAACCAGGCAAGGAACACTTATATGTGTTGGTACTATTTTGTGTTATCAAATAGGTACCCAACATTTTGTAAAAGGGTGTGTAATTCATAAACAATACAATTAACTTCCACAACATACTACATACAGAACCAGTATTATTTCATGGTTCCGTACGCACCAAACATTTGCGAGTGCGCAAAGCGTACGTTTGGAGACAATAGAATCCTGGATGATATGTTCGCTCTGGACAAAGGTAAGCTTCGTACATGCAGACCCATGAACGCATACTTTAGAATCATGGTGATGCGTTTTCCAATTATATATTTTTTTCTGGAAAAATATTTTTTCTGAACTCCTTGATGAAATGGACTACTAAAGATGTTATCTTTCATTTATAAGAATATTATTTTTGGGTGGTGGTACCCTTTAAGATTCATTTTTGTAATTACACACACAAAAAATCTACCTTACCAAATATGCATGTAATTACTGCTTGTGAAATGAGGTAGTTTTTGAACTCCTACATGACATAATCCAAGCAACATACTTCTTCAAAATTCTTGACCGGAATTTCCTCTCCAGGTTTGATTTGATCCGGTTCGATTTGATCTGGTTCGATTTGAGCCTGTTTGATTTCATCCTGTTTGATTTGAGCCTGTTTGATTTGATCCTGTTCAAACTTCATCCAGCGCAGTGGTATGTCATCTCCCATGTAAACCGCATCCATGGCAACCTCAACGATTTTGTTCTTCAGAGTTTGTACCTTTTTAAAAATAGGAGGTAAATAGGATGAATAAAAAAATTGATGAATTGACTGATGCCATTGTTATAAACAAATTTCTGCACTACAGTATAAGACCGCGGTCCGAACAGTGACTTTCGTGCCTCACCTCTGGTATCTACCTGGATTTGGGCATAGGGGTAGTGAAAAAATCACTGAACACGAATTCAAATTTCAAATTTTTCAAAAAGTGGAAAAAACTTGATTTTTTGTTTACAACACCTCTCTTAAAAGTAATCCAATTCCTGTGCATCTCTCATTAGAACGTAACGCTGTCCCATAATCTAGAGCCAATCAGATTGCTTGTTTTATCGTTCATGACGTTTCACTAAGTTAGCTGTGATCTCCACCACGGTGGAAATCATCTCAACCATTTTAATAGCTTTCGTCAACATTCCATGCCCTATTAACTGCCCCCCTGAGACCTAGTGGTATTATAGAGATAATCTCCTCCGGTTACACGCAGTAAACTGCATGGCCACTAGTCTAGGTTTCTAGACCTTTTCATTCTTATTCATTGTGTGGTGTGACTGATATTATATTGACTCAATAAATCCTCCCAGTGTATAGTAGCGAAGTCATTATTATTGGTTGATCCTCTCTCCTCTCTACTCCTTCCTACCATTTGACAATAGGGTAAAGCGAACAAACTTGATACTCTGTACACATCCGAACCCAAACTCGTCTGTAGTGTCTGCGTATCAAGACTAGCAGCACGACGTCTTGATTGAGACACCATCTGCTAGAAATTAGCGCCGAGGTCACTACCGATAAGAACGGTGTAAACGGTGATAAAATTCTACTAGAGGCACGAATCTCTCAACCTCTCCTCAGGTCTGAGATGCGGTTATTTTCTAACTTGGCTGAAACCTAATGTGTACTAAAAGTGTATTTTGATGCGATGTGATGACACAAACTTTATCTGGATTTTTTTGTATACATGGAATCTCAACTCACAGTAAATTAATTCGTTTAGATGAATTAATTCTAAAGAGATAAGGAATGAGTACCACTTTGAAAAATGACCGAAAAAACATTTGAAGTCTTAAACAAATTTTACGAAATGAGACTGATACGCCGCTAGCACTTCAGATAACGAAGATCAACAGGCTATTGCCGCCCGAGCTCCGGGGCACTGGTCGGCTACGAAATGTACGTGGCAGAGAGGCATAATGCAATCGCCATCAGCATGCATCTGGGAGGTAGTCCTTTCTTCAGTTTACCACAAATGTAGAAAATAAAACAGAAAAAAACCTTCCTCCCATATTCATGCTGATAACGCTTGTGTTGTCCTTCCCTTGTGCCTCCTTTCGTAGCCGACCGGAGGCCCGGCGGAAGGAGCATGTTGATGTTATGTAAATCATATAATTTAGCGCAACGATAAAACAAGCAATCTGATTGGCTCTTGCTTACGGGATCGCATTAAAAGTTAAAGTCTTTCCCGTACCAATGTTGGCACATAAAGCGGCGCCTATCTCCGTTTCATTAGCCCTAGGCCACACGTCTACTAAATGTAGCGAAAGTTACAGAAGGGGGCCAGTCCTCTTGTAACTCGTGTGATTAACTTTCCCTTCTCCATTCTATAAATGACGAGTGTCTGGCTAGAAGGCAGGAGGTACCATTTTTAAAGTCAAGTTCGAACCCGGGACCTCCCGTGCATGAGGCGGATACTCTAACCGCTAAGCCACCATGCTCGGTTACGGGATCGCGTTACATTCCAATAAAAGATGAACTGGAAAAGGATACATTTTTAGAGTGTTGTCATTTTTGTCAAGTTTTTTTCCACTTTTTGAAAAAATGTGCTCTTTAGAGCTTGACGACATTTCGGAATGTTATCATATTATATTTATGTACAACATTATGTAAAAATAAGATAGATCTCGGGGGTGGGTCACGAAACGAACGAATTTTGACCGACGGCGCGCGGTCTATATCACCTCAAATGTTCAAACAGTTAAAATTCTTGGAGTGTATATTCAATCTAACTTAAAGTGGGATAACCATGTCAATGAGATATTAAAGAAGTGCAATAAAAAATTATATATGATGTTCAGAATGGTTAAGAAATATAAATTACCTATTGTTGATCTTATTACAATTTACATTGGATATATTCGTCTTATACTAGAATATTGTGTACCAGTTTTTAATGGCGGATTGACTTTCAAGCAGGTGCAAAGTAGAAAGAGTTCAAAAGAGGGTTTGTCGAATAGTTTTAGGGAAAGATTATATTAATTATGAAAATGCAATTATTGAATGTAAGCTTGAACGCCTTGAAACCAGAAGAGGAAAACTTTGTATTAGTCCAGTACATCTCTAGGGCCTAGAAATGTCAAGTAAAATCGTATATATTGTGAACCCGAAAACTAACAATTACGAGTAATACCTCTTTTCCAAGGTTTTGGGGGGCAACAAATCCATTTCTGATACTTAATTCAACATAAAACCATGGCAACCCATATAAATCCAAGATGGCCGCCTTTAGCTTTTGTAAGGAGAGAATGTTATTAGTCTGTTTGATCGCATTTATTTTATAAATGTATTATTTTTTACTGTTAAGACCAAACTGAATTGTGAGTCCAGTATTCTAGTTGCTTATTCCAATGATTGAACTAAAAAAAGAAGAAGATCATCCTGAGCTTTTATAACCAAAAGAAGGAATACATGTATCCTAGCTCGACTAATTTTGGGATCGGCCATCTTGGATTTATATGGGTTGCCATGGAGATAAGTCAAATTAGGTATCATACATGGATTTGTTGCCCCCCAAAACCTTGGAAAAGTGGTATTACTTGTAATTTTTAGTTTTCGGGGTCACAATATATACGATTTTACTTGATTTATGGGAATATGCAAATTAGGTGAAAAACCTAATTATGCTAATTATATGCATTGCTGATTGTTGCCAAGGTGGCAACAAAGCTGAAACATCTTTAATACATACATGTATGTAGAACATGATCGAAAAATAATATCCTGTACTTTTTGTTTATTAATGGCCCCAGCCACCAAAAACCAATCATATTCATAAATATGCAAATTAGGGGCAGCCATATTGGATTTCAGGGTGTTGCCCATATGGCACACGCAAATAAGCATTGGAAATGAATTCCTTACCCCAAAACACCTTTAAATAATAGTTTTCAATATGTTTGCACTATTCCTAGATAACAAATGACCTCTGACCTTATTTCAGAAATATGCAAATTAGCTCATTATCTTTATAATGCTTATAAAAAAAAATGCTCAATGTTGCCGAGGTGGCAACAAAGCTGAATTTTCTCTATAAACCATTTAGAACATGAATAGCAAAAAAAAAACATTGGACTTATGAATGTCTCCAGGTATAATACACGACATATAGAACCGTCTACTGGACTATATTGAATTTGCTAAATCACTTTCTAATAACCCACATTGTAAAAATTGGTTACCCAAACAAAAAAATGTAAATATTTCTTTGAAATATATACCTAAGTTCAATCAATATAAATGTAAAACAAACAGATTTAGGAATAGTGCAATACCATACATGTATTTCATTGATCTTTTAAATAGCCAATTAAATTTTTACTTCCCAGGTATATGCACTTTGCATCAAATAAAATCAAATCAAACTACAGTTACGCATGCATCTTCTTTGTTAGTTATACAAAAATGTGCCACATTTTTAAAAGTTTATATTTTTGTTTTGATGAAATATTTTTTTCTACTGTACCTCATGTGAATTTAAATGTTATAAATGAATATAATTTTAATTTGTATTTAAATGTATTGATTTCGATGTGAACATCAACATTTCAGCCTTTGGGCTGCCGTTGTATTTATTTTGCAATGTTTGTAACTTTTGAATGATTTTTATTGAAATAAACCATTATATCTAGATCTATCTATCTATCTATCTTTCTATCCATTATATCTACATGTATCTATCTATCTATCTTGCTAATGGGGGAGCAAACTACATGACAATTTTAAAGGTTTTTTCTAGCCCTCTGTAAATTAGAAACAGCATCTTCAAATGTATTGGCAATGTTAAGTTACAATTAATTTGATGTATGAATTTGGGCATTGATACAACAGCGAGTGCATGATAACATTAATTTATTATGAAGATTTAAATGAAATTGCATATCTCAAGAATGGCAATCAGCTCTGAAAAGGGGCTGCTTTAGTTCAATAATATACATGTACGCCCCTCTAATACAGGGAGCTCTATCTAACATTTATATTTAGAGACACTGTCCTTTGCTACTGTTCCTCTGTCAACTTCAGCCACAGAAGTTGCTCAAGTATTGTCCTAT
This sequence comes from Echinarachnius parma, assembly GCA_037951105.1. Lineage (NCBI taxonomy): Eukaryota > Metazoa > Echinodermata > Echinoidea > Clypeasteroida > Echinarachniidae > Echinarachnius > Echinarachnius parma. The sequence continues at coordinate 60,461 of JBAMJV010006863.1, read as the reverse complement.
ATGAAGGAAGTTATTATTGAAGAGCTAATGTATTCTGCGAGGATTAGAAGTTGCAAATACCTTTTAGTGGAATTATATTGATTTTGTAGAGCATGTACCCAAAATTGTATGTTGTGTTTGTACTTGATGCTCACAAACCAATTATCAAATTTATTTTGGTTAATGCAAAATCAAAGTGATACAATTGGGTGATTTGGCTATAAACTTCGTAAGTTTAAAAATAATCCATGGTACATACATGTATATTCAGAATATAAAGGAAATGGCCCAGGCGGAGAGTTAGAATACAAACAAAAATGTCTTGCATATAATTCATTCTTTATCTTTGTGAACTTTAAAATGTCTTTAACTTCATGTACTGTATATAGTATCCATGTGGGTTATGGAATGTTTTAATAAACTTTAAGATGCCTCGAAAGGGACACTTCCTTTCATTTGTCATATTTTAAAAATAATTATGAATCTAATTTCTTGTAAATATAAAGACTCTCACCTCTTGGTCTTTATCACCTAGTGCATTTTCAACTGCGAAGTACTCTGGTATCACATGATAACAGTACGGCTTCATCTTCTCTGTCTTCAGACTCTCCCTGATCTTTGCAAATGCAGATTCGATCTAATTGAGAGAGGTAAATTATTACATTTTTGTGTAAATTAGCTGTCAATGATTTTGATTGCTTTGATAAAAAACATTGCTGAAAACTGCTTGCCTACTGTAAGAAAAAAGTAATATGAAGAGAGTCAATGATCGGCTTGCAACGAACACTCACGTGTCACGTGACGTATCACGTGTCACGTTCATGTTTTGCACCCTTTCCTGAAACAGGTCACCCAAATCTACGAAGTGATAGGGCCTACCATTCGTCGTTTTCCATGCCGGTAAAACACAAAGTGTCGCGTTTACCAAAACGTGACGTGAGTGTTTAATCAATTTAAAATTGCAAGCGCTTGTTACTAACACTAGACATACACACACAAAGAGATTTTAAAATGTCGTCAAAAATGCCGATACCCCCTTATCAAATCATTTCAATCATTATGTTTATAATATGTACGTGCATAATTCAGAGTAATCTGAGACGATAATATGCAGTTCTGTCATTTAGGTTTTGTACAACCATATCACTTGCATATTTGTCTTGTTATTAGAGTATTTCTAAAGACGTGTCGTGCGTGGATTTTGAAAAATGTTGATTTCCAGCTTGCTACACGCAGCGGACCATTCAGTTCGCATACGCCTGAAGTTCCGGTGCTGAAGTTAACGGCGTTGTATGTGCATGCATGTGAAAGTGAGTGAGCGAGTGAGTGCAGTGATCAATGAGTTTAAAAGTAATAACACAATGAATAATTCATAGTGTTTAATTATGGTGATTGAATCTATAAATCAATCATTTAATCTAACAATCAATCAATCAATCAGTCAATCATTATCCAATCAATCAATCAATCAATAAAACAATTAATCACACCAACCAATCAATATTAAATAAATAAATTAAAGTATTTGACATCCAAACTAGCTATACTTGTAGGCAGTGGCGTACCCAGGATTTTTCAAGGGGTGGTAGTCTATCAGGTTATGTAAAGCAGCAATTTTTTTTTGCTATAATCTTGGAAACAGTTTTTAATTTGTTCTAAATACATTACTGATGCGAAAAAGTAATGTTTCCATTTTTAATTTTTGGTCCCAGGGTGCATTTTGGCGATTTTAAAGATAATTAGCTAATTTGCATATTTGTGAAATAAGGTCAGGGGTAATTTTCTATCTAGGAATAGTACAATATTGATAAAAACTAGTATTCTAGGGTATTTTGAGGCAAGGATTCCATTTCCGGTGCTCGTTTGTAAGTGCTGTATGGGAAACACTCTGAAATCCAAGATGGCTTCCCCTAATTTGCATATTTATGAATATTATTGATTTTCAGTGGCTACAGCCCCTAATAAGCAATAATTCCGGATTATTATTTGTCAGTTATGTTCTAAGTATGTATTTAAGATATCAAAGATGAGTTGCCATCATGGCAACCTCTAGCAATGCATATTATTTGCATAATTATGTATTTTACCTAATTTGCATATTCCCCCAAATCGAGTATATTAGGAACCCGGCAAGTAAAAAAGACAAGTAATACCACTTTTCTAAGGTTTTAGGGGGCAATGAATCCATTCATGATACTTATTTACCTGTATCCCCTCGGGAACCCACATAAATCCAAGATGGCCGCAATTGTCATTTTAAAGTATATAATGCTATTTGCTACTTAAATGGCATTTAATTTATAAAAGTATGATTTGCTTACTTTAAGCAAACAACTACATTGTGATTCAAGTATTCTAGTTGCTCATTCCAATAATTAAAAGTCAAAACATTATAATATCAATTTAATATAACCGAAATAATATAGTCGTGTATCATAACATGTGTAATTCAGGGAGCAGTCATCTTGGATTTGAGATGGATGCCATGGTGATACAGGTAAATAAGTATCAAAAATGGATCTGCTGCCCCCCAAAACCTTGGAAAAGTGGTATTATTTGTATTTTTTACTTGCCGGGTTCCCAATATACTCGATTTGGTGGAATATTGAAATTAGGTAAAATACATAATTATGCAAATAATATGCATTGTTAGAGGTTGCCACGATGGCAACTCATCTTTGATATATTAAATACATACTTAGAACATAACTGACAAATAATAACCCGGAATTATTGCTTATTAGGGGCTGTAGCCACTGAAAATCAATAATATTCATAAATATGCAAATTAGGGGAAGCCATCTTTTATTTCAGAGTGTTTCCCATACAGCACTTACAAACGAGCACCGGAAATGGAATCCTTGCCTCAAAATACCCTAGAATACTAGTTTTTATAAATATTGTACTATTCCTAGATAGAAAATGACCCCTGACCTTATTTCACAAATATGCAAATTAGCTAATTATCTTTAAAATCGCCAAAATGCACCCTGGGACCAAAAATAAAAAATGGAAACATCACTTTTTCTCATCAGTAATGTATTAAGACCAAATTTTAAAATGTTTCCAAGATTATAGCAAAAAAATTCACAACATTTATTTATACTACATTAGGGGATATACTATGGGTGTAGGGGGGGGGAGGGGTATTTCGTCAGACAAATTGATGTAAGCGGGGGATTGTGGGAAGAGGGTGTCCGTAGAAAATGATCGCAGCCGAGGCCGAGACCAGGACCGGTCACAAATTTCGAGGCCGAAACCAAGACATTTCTTGAAAATCATGTAAGGGGGGGGGGGGGGGGGGGGTGCGGGTAGGGAGTGTCCATCCCCCATCCCCCTGCCGCCTGGGTACGCCTATAATTGGTATAACAGTATAGGTAGGACTGGTTCGTTGACTATTAAATTTACCGATAATTAGTCTCTTCTCAACGACAATTTACATTATTTTTTTTTACGCAAGCGCCAATTTATGTGAGCTTTCATGAATTGCATATAGTATATCAACAAACTGTTGGGTCACGTAACCCAACACTTCGTAGACTTGGGTGACCTATTTCACGAAAAGTCGCAAAACGTGAACGCGACACGTGATACACGACTGTTCGTTGCAAGCCTCAATGATCAAAGACCTGAGCTTTCGATCGTAACTTTAAAAATCTTCATTAACAAACATACAGATAATGTACCTTGTATGACATGTTAACACATAGAGAGGTAGGAGAGAAGGTGGGATTTACAACAATCACTGATCTCTACCATTTCATGGCGGTGGCGTGCACAGGGTTTTCAGACTGGAGGGTGGGCTCATCAAATAATTTTGAAAGGAGGAGAAAAAGGTACAGAATAGGCAGAAGTAATTCAGCTCTGTTATTATAGTGGGCAAGACAACTATCTATATTAAAGCGCTGTAGAAAGAAGTCTCCAAAACATTTCTGCTTATTACGCACTGGAAGGTCGTTCAAGATAAATTGCCATCCGCCACTGGGGTGTTGTTAGTCTTCAGTTCTGAACTTAAAGGGGACCACCAGGCAAAGAACAACACATAATTATATGTTTTGGTACCGTTTTGTGATATCAAATAGATACCCAACATTTTGGAAAGGGTTGTGTAATTCATAAACAAAGCAATTAATTTCCACCACTTACGGAACCACTACTATTTCCTGGTTCCTGGTTTGCGAGTGCGCCAATTCTACTCACGCGTACGTTTGTAGGCAATATAATTCCGAGCGATTCGCTTGCTGCACCCGCGGTAGTCTACACAATTCAGACCACATAAACGCATGCTTTAGAATGGTGATGCGGTTTCCAATTATATATTTTTTTTCTGCAAACATATTTTTGTGAACTTGTTGATGGAATGGAATACTAAAGATGTTACCTTTCTATACAACTATTAGTTTTGGGTGGTGGTACCCTTTAAGACCTGGGGAGAGAAAGAACTTTAAAGATATCAGACTGTCCTGACAACATATTTATCTAACATGGTGCTAATGAGTTACCTTTGCATGTTTTTCTTCTTCCGTTCCCAAGATACTATCCCTGTGAGTACCAACGATTAAAATTGGTGGACTAGGAACTTTGGAGGTTCTGTCTTTGACTTCTGCAGGTGGCCTTGCATATGCAACGATCAGAGAAATCCATGCATGGATGAAGCCAAGGTTAGTCGTCTGATATTGAAATGTTTGAAATGGAAACAAATAATAATATAGATAATTGTACACTTCCACAAGAAAAAATATACTTCTAAACAATAATAACTTCAATATTACCCTTTAAGTTAATCATGTAAGGGCTAATTTGCTATTATCATTATTTTTGTGCGTCTGCCCTTTTTCAATTTCACCTTTCCCAATTTCACCTTTCCCTCAGAACTTGTTGCATAAATATTCATATGAAATTTGACTTTTGTTAGTGTGTTGCATTCGGTTCAGAAGCTTGGGCAGTGGCATAATTTGGGGCAGCACACACAATTATTGGGGAGGGGGGCACACCTTATGCATTTGTTTGTTTTTTCAGAAAATGTCCCCTTATGTTTCCTATTTTTTTTTTTTAATACATATTTATTATTATTATTATTTATTTATTTATTTATTTATTTTTATTATTATTTTTTTTTGGGGTGGGGGGCACGTGCACCCCATACCCCCCCCCCCCCATTTTCGCTTCGCCACTGAGCTTGAGACATACTGTAGGCGTACAAGATGAGTGGGGCTAGGGGAGCTGCAGCCCCCTCAAAAGATGTGAAATTGAAAAATTCTTTGTGCAAAATAAATGCCATATTTGGGCAAAATAAGGTCATATTCATAACCATATAGATTTAGGGCAATAAAATATAATTTTGGGGCAAAACTGTCATATTCAGTAAGTAATTTCCGGCTTTAATCATTAAAAAGTAATCTTCGCGAATTAAAGTGGTGAAGATCTGTTTATGTTCCTAGTCAGCTGAAAAAAACAGGAAAGCACCCCTGAAAATGTTTTGGCTAAGGAACCGACTGATAGGGAAAGATAGGGGTCCCTGGGCAATGATGGAAACTAACTTGATTACCCTAAAATCTAATCAATTCCTTTAATTGTCTCCACAAGATTCATACAGATAACAAGTTTAGTGGTACTATGTCAACTTGTTCTTGACGTATCATGACTATGAGCTATTTTTGCATATTTAAATAGCCCCATGACGTCTCTGATCTCATGACCACAACATTTTAAAAATTCCTTGGCTCATAAGATACATACACTACCAAGTTTCACGGTAATCCATCAAATGGTTCTTGAGATAACATGATTGGGAGCTATTTTTGCATATGTAATGATCCATGTGACCTTTCGTGGTCATTGCAGAATTGTAAACAGTAACTTTGTACATATATATACAACATTTCTAGCCCCATTTTCACCTTGCCAATCATAGAAAGATCATCATCAGCAACGTCGTCATCAAGTCCCTCGCTTAGATCAAAGGCTAGGATGTAGATAGCCCTCCAAGTCAGAAATACCTGAATAGATGGAAACCAGTAATTCTGACTCAACATTTTATCTACACTTAATTATACCTAAACATATTATTCTACTCAAATGTAATTGGCATGTTTACAAATAAAACAAGTAAAACCCCACCTTTAATGAAACAAATGAATACGTTTTTATGATATCACTGACTTCATATTCTGCCTTACTTTCCATTTATGGCATTTTGGACTATGGAAATATATGTCTTTCTATTTACATCAAGCCACAAAAAAGTGAAAGACCGAAATATGAAGCAAGCCTATGTGAAGTAGAAACATCTAACATGTTCAAGTCATAAGGCCCAGTAATGATATACTATTATAGGCTACTTTGTGGTGTGTAGCTATTGGGAACTTGTTTAAAATATTCACATCATATGTTTGTTTAATATAGATGTGTATGACGTAACACAGAGAAGAGAGGTTACATATCAAAAGTCATATCAAAAGATGAAAGAGGAAAATGGATGGTTAAATGTACAAAAATATTTTAGAATCAGGTTCACCTTTAAGGGAATATTACATACAATTACCTGATGAGTGGTGTAATATGTTTCATGTCCAGCAAAGTCCCAAATATTGAAAGTGAGCTTGTCATCTTCCTTCTTGGTATGTCCTGAGGTTGCCTTATCTTTAATACGTCTAATGATGTCTTGTTCATCTTTGTCAGATACATTGACTCTTGTTCTGGCCCTTGCATCCTTTCCTGGTTGAACTACACATATAATGAATAAACGATTAAACCAAAAAATAATGCAATTTAACATTCATTATAAAACTTTCTAGATCAACTATCATTAAATAGTGCATACCGGTAAAACTGAATCCATATTGTTGCAAGTGTAGTATTTTGTCCAATCATTCTTATGTACTATGCATTCATGCATGACAAAGACTACACATGTCCAACATACTTTACTAATAGCAACAAGCAAGTTTGAAACAGATGCCATATGGAGACCTATCTGCTGACATTAAGGAATCATGCCAGTCTTAATTCTGCAAATTTGATGATGTTCCTCAAGATGACATTCAACAAAGTTTCAAATCTTTGACAACACCTTGACAAGAAAATTGGTATTCCCTTATGGGCAATTCCACGGTAACGGAAGGACATTCAGACGCAATTTCTGAATTTAAATCAAATAATTCCAGGATCCTGCTTATGATTCATCATTGTAAATTACATTTCTGAGACTCTTGGTGGGACACCTTTGATTTCCTATTTTGTATTTATTTTTGTTACATTACGTTTATTAGATATGGACACTAATGAGGCCGGTAACGGAAGGACGGCAAAACGGACATGGATTTTCAAGTTCTTTAGTTATGATCCAATCTCTGTGAAGTTAAGAGGACTATTATGTTACATTGGCTCATAGTACATTCCCTAATGTTCAAAGAGTATTACAACACTTATTTGAAAAAAATATGTCTATTGGTATATTAATACAAGAAGTTAATTGCTTCACTGTTCGGTAACAGAAGGACAGTAACGGAAGGACAGAGTTTTTGATTCATTACAATCATTACAAATATACTTTAGGGCTCTCAAAAGACTGAAAATATCACCTGAACACACATTGTGATATTCAATCATCCAATTTGGTACCTTAAAACAGAAAAATACCAGAAAGGAATGCAAAAAATGAAGAAAATCTAGAAATAGGCACTGTGTATTCCCATGTGTATAGGTTCATGTATGGTGTCTGTTTCTCCTATCAGGAGACGCCCAATATTTTTGTTTATCATGTAAACTGAAAGATATCATTATGTGATCATGATTTATGAAAAAATAATCCAGAAAAAATAAACAAGATCAGAAATAATCGTCATTTGATTTTTCCACTTTTGGCTCATTTGGCGTGGAATTGCCCTTATCGAACTAGATGGAGAGGCACAGAACTTTGGAGCCATCATAGACAATGAAGTCCCATGCCAAAGCAACAGGACCATGCAGAAAAGGCGCAAAAACTGTGCTGATATAAATTTTTGTTGCGCACCTTCGGCACGGTTTTGACGTCACAATCCCTTTTTACTTGTTGTTGTTTTAGTACCACCGACAAACTGTAAATGTGATCGTGGAAATGATGGAAAATGCTTCGTTTTGTAAATTATATATTTCATATCAAACAAATATTGGCAGTTTCGTAAATAAGATGATACATGGTGTGATAATTTTTATTCTGGGAATTGAAATACACTTTTTACCAACAGTTTATATGATTGCGACAATTTTATGCGATTGAATGACCCAAGTGAATGTGATTGGCACAGCAGCTATGTGTGCACAGTCAAAGTCAGAGTGAGTGAGTCCATAATCGAGTTTTGAGTTAGTGTCAATAATTCGAAATTCCCAATTTAAAATCTAGTTGACAGCTAGGCTAGACCAATGATTGTGACAAGTATGTTTGAAATAATTCAGCGATCATAAACCATTCCGTGGCTGAGCTAGTTTTATAAAACAGATGCACGTTCTTAATTTCGTGCGTCAGTGTAAATGCAACACACTCACGGTTTTCGGCTGACGCCTCCTGCGTTGTGTACATCTGACAAAACCTTGAGTGCGTTGCATTTACACAATGCACTCTAGAATGTGTATTATCTGTACAACATAATACGTTTGTCAGAAATACACTTGTTATCTACTAGACACATGCTCAAAATGACTCTTAGGTATGCTCCGGGTAATTATTCATTTTGAACCCACCTATTTCAAAAATTGGCTTTCACAAGAAGCCAATTTATTAGCTTTTTACTAACCTGGTTCAGGTTCTTTCTCTGTTGGAGCTAGTTGTTTGACATCCAATGTACCTATAGAATGACAAACAACGTAGACAATAGTTACTTAACTAATTTTGTACAGCAACAAAGAATCATATTTACAATCAAAATTAGGTATACATAATGTTATATTAATTCGAATGAAAATTAGGGGGTCATTCCAATCAAGGTGGCATTGGTGTATAAAACATGTTTTCCGGTTACAGACTGTGTTAGTATTTATGAAGATCCTGGTAGGAAACTTGCAAGGGTCTTCTAGTAACTCATTTAGTATTGAGAAAGCATCAGAAGGCTGATTACATTTTAAATGATCTGTTAAATGTATTCGATAGTCCGAAAACATTCTAGGGATAAGGCTAAACAGAGGAAATGCATTTTACTCCAGCCATCCCAGGTCTAGTATGAATGTGATTGGTCTTTGGCCCTAAAACAGTGACCAGTGATTCTCATTCTACAATTAGTAAAAGTGGTAGTGATGGGTGCTTTCTAATCATAGATCTGTTTTTGTTATGTGTTTTGCTATTTTTTTTATGAGCAAAGCTGCTATTCAGCTACTCGACAAGCTAATTGACTTGCATGGTCAATGGTAATTATCAATATTCACAACCCAGTGGTGTAGAGTCCCTCATCAGGTGCAAGTCTCAACCATGTACGGCAGTGACGAAAGAGAAGACTGGCATATTTCTTGTAATCATTATAATTTTTAAAAAAATCATCAAGAATTTAACGCCAACTTTACCTGGTCTGGGTTTACTCTTTGTAGGAGTTTGTTTGACATCCAAAGTACCTTTACAAAGACAAACAATACAGAACGTTATTACTACATGTATGTACATTTGTTGTATTTGAAGTCATTTCCCCTCTGGTAAAAAATAGCAGTGATGATTATTTTCAACATTATCATTATCCTGTTCAAGATGGATCAAGTTTTCCAGTGTTTAACCCAGGAAACTAGAGAAAAGTAACACAATTTTCAGCTATTTTTGCATATAATGAGCACTATGACCTTGACCTTCGACCTCCTGACCCCAAATTCTAACTAGTTTGTTATATACCCAAGATACAAACAGGAACCAAGTGTATTGTATTTTGAGAGTCGGTTTTTGAGATGCGGTTCAAAGATACTTTTGCATATAATGTAATGAGCCTTGTGATCTTGACCTTTGACCATAATTAAGGCCCACAAAATCTACTCAGTTCATTAGCTCCCAAAGAAACATACACATACAGAGACTGATGGTATATATCTTGAGATATTTTGCTTTTAAAGGGGTATTCCGGGCTTGATAAAACCATTCGTTATTTGAATAAGCAGAATAAGAGGCATAATTGATGAAAATTTGATCAAAATCGGACAAGAAACACGGGAGTTTTACCTATTTGAACATCATGTAGTAATGAGCGATCGTTTCAAAATTGCCGCCATATGCAACATCATTGACGAGCAACTCGCCATGGCTTTAGTACATGAAAATACACTTATTTCTCATTTTCGTTGCTAAAAATTAATTTTTCTCTGCTTGTTTTCACGAATTCATAGAAGAATATCGATGGGCCAACCTATTTGGAATTTGTAAGCTCATAAATTTGCTTTGTTATTAAGAAAATTTAAATTTGTCAAAATTTCCATGTAGAAGTCAAAATGGCTGCAGCTCGCAAGTGACGTCACGATCGATAGCAATTGCGAACGATACTAAAAATCGGAGCAAAGTTCATCCTGTCATAACTTTTTTATTGCTCTACCGTTTTGGCTCAGATTTTCGATCATGATTCTTCATATTCACTTCATTTTATAGCAAACATCACATTTCTGGGGTGGAATTCCCCTTTAAAGGGACTGTCCCTCTTTTGCAAGCCAAATTTTAGAAGTTGTGAGGTTATTGTCTTATATGAAAGAAAATGTTATTTAACAGCATGCCTGAAAAAATTAGGGCTTGAAATCTCTTTTTCGTGGAGTTATAGACCTCAAAATAATAAAACGACATCCAGCATTTAATTGTGCATTATAAGTGTATTCACCCGGTAAGAAATTTCGCACACGGATTCCACGGAGTACCACGTTGCTGTGCTTGACCCCTACGTGACCCGTGCGCAATTTTTTTTTTCCCAAACAGGTTTGCTATGGCACTAACGCATAAGATATGCCCATTTAATTGGAATCGGGCGACTTGAATGGAGACCAAACCGCGCGTATTCAAGTCGAGTTATAAATAGACTTCTAGCCACAGCCACTAAATCTGACCTATAGCCACTAAATCTGACCTATAGCCACTAATTCTGACCTATAGTCACTAAATCTGACCTATAGCCACTAACATTAGGGTTAGGGTAAGGGTTAATGTTAGGATATATATACCCCTAAAAACTAATACCAACCAAGCGAACTTGAGATAGCTCAGTCGGTAGAGAGCTTGACTGATATGCTAGATATCCGTGGTTTGAATCCTACCTTGGTTCAATGTTTTTTGTACTATTTTTACGGCACTCAACTAAATGTTCGAATTTATACAAGTCGGAAATTTCGGACCGGTATGCTTGGTCTCTGACCAAGTCGCTAATTCACAAGGATTTGCAATCCTGTTTGGGAAAAAAAAATTCGCGACCCGCGCACAGATCAAACTACGGCATAAGCCAATACTAAACAAAATAACCAAACCTCGCTTGAACTGACTACATGTAATTATATATTCTTCACCTTTGAGACCCTTTTCCGTGACATACCCTTACAAATGTCGGCTTCAGAATACATTTACAAGAATAAGTACAATATTGTTGCATTATGCTAAATCAGTTAAACTCCTTTATTGACCGATATATAGTTTTGATCGAGGGACGCTTTCGTTTTTCATTCATAGAATCCAAATTACAGGACTGTTCGATCTGAATTTGTTTGTGTGTGTTACGTTCATCCCCATCCGTCAACTGGAAACTGTTCAGACGATTTGTAAAAGGCGGACAGTCCCTTTAAAGGGGTAGTTCAGTTTTGGTAGAGAGGGCGCTGCACAACACAATTTTTTTGTGAGGTAATGAAAAACTGAGTGTTGAATTTGAAAGAACATGCGATTTCAATGGCAGAATAAACATTATTTGTTCAAAATCGGTTCACAAATGGCTGAATTATCAATAAATATATCCGATCGTATTTATTTGGGCCCCAAATAAATACGATGATTTTTTGAAAAAAATGTAAAAATGCCTTTTACACTTTTTCAAAAATTTTCATAAGCGGTTTTTAAATACATGTAGCTGTTGATGATCTCTCCATTTAATCATTATTTCAACAAAACATCACATGCATACTTTTGTATGAAAAATGGATGAAACCAATGCCTTATTAGAGAGCGCCCTCTTGTATTTTAAAGGGACAGACCCTCTTTTGCAAGCCAAATTTCAAAAGTTGTGAGGTTATTGTCTTATATGAAAGAAAATGTAATTTAATAGCATGCCTGAAAATATAAGGGCTAACCTTGAAATCTTCTTTTCGTGGAGTTATAGACCTAAAACTAATAAACCCTCGTCCAACATTTCATTGTGCATTATACGTGTATTCACCCGGTGAGAAAGTTCGCACACTGATTCCACGGAGGACTACATCGCTATGCGTGACCCCTACGTAACCCGCACTAGCTACGGACCCGCGCACAAATAACAACAGCATAAGCGGATACTAAACAAAATAACCAAACCTCGCTTAAAACTGACTACATGTAATTATATATTCTTCATTTTTGAGATCTTTTTCCGTGACATACCTTTACAAATGTCGGCTTCACAATACCTATACCAGAATAAGTACAATATGGTTGTAATATTATGCTAAATCAGTTAAACTCCTTTATTGACCGATATATAGTTTGATGGAGGGACGCATTCGTTTTTCATTCGTAGACTCCAAATTACAGGGCTGTTCGATCTGATTTATTTTGTGTGTGTTACATTCATCCCCATCCGTCAACTAAAAACTGTTCAGATGTTTTGTGAAAGAGGAACTGTCTCTTTAATGCCGCTTTTTGAATGATAACAGGCTTTTTACTTAGTCGTTTGTATTTTTGTATACCTTTCGAGCATGGTGGGGTTATAAATATTAGTTTGTTATGTTACTGTGCAGGTTTTGGTTACTAAAGTTCAGCCTTACCAAAACTGTACTACCCCTTTAAGCAATTTGTGCATATGATGAGCCTGTAACCCCTGACCTCCAAATCTAATCAGATCATTATCATTCTGATATATAGCCACAAGTTTCAAATTGATCCGTTAACCAGTTCTCAAGATATCGCAAAAAGAAAAAACAGGACGAACGTAAGCACACACATACCGCTGTTACGGACTGACAACCAGTAGACAAAATTTGACCGGCTATAGCAAAACCCTGCACTTGTCGGTATCAAAATGTAACACAAGCTTTTAGTTGATGCTTTGTTCTAACAAATTGGTCAATAATTGGCAAAGATATGATTGTTCCAATTTTACAATTATAAGACTTTTACACACATTATGTGAACTTAAAATGCAAATTTCTTCAAACCAAGACTTACCAACAAGTGCAGGGTTTTGCTATACCCGGTCACAAATGCCTCCAGCCACTTCATTGGCAGAGGCATATTTAAAGGGCAATGAAACTATGGCTTTCGGCTATTATTGTCGTTTAGAGGGTGAACAGACATTTTATTTGATACATAACTTGGCAATTTTGGCCTCCTGAATCCCATGAAATCCTTACGTGAACAAACCCACATTTTACTCATTCTTACGGCGGCAAAAGTTGATGGGAGCGGGCATGTTCTTGTAATTGCCCGACATGCTTTGCAAACTATGACGAGTGCGCTACGGACCGAACAAAAAGCTTTTCACTGATTTACAGACTCGTCAAAGCATCTACAAGTATTCAGACAATGGTAACAATAGGTCCTTTTGAAATGCATTAGTGCATATCACTGACCATAAGTCCGCACACACCTAATAATGGCGGCCTCCAGTGTTCGCATGAATAGTGGTAAGCCCGATAGAGTTTTCACATATTTCTCCCAAAGCAGAAATCTTAGTCGGAGTTATGTTATATATAATAAAAAGGCATATTACTATATATCAAGTAGGATAAACTCTATTCTTGAGTTGCATTGCCCTTTAAGAAAGTTCATGCTTGCTATGGTGCATGTGTCCTACATGCTATGCCTAGAGCACACATTATTTATTCATGCATGACAATGGCTGAAGAAATCAATGTTTATTAAGGCTGAGTCGATTCAGTCGATCAAATCGGTTCCCGACCGTTACAATTTTTGTTCTCTCCGGGCCACCGGTTCCGGAAAAACGAAACCGGTCTTAAAGTACCATTTATCAGCATATTATTTACAATTTTCTCATATAAAACAAAGTGGTTAGTCAAAAATTATATTATGAATATTCATGACTCATGAATATATGTACATGACCTAACGTTTTAATAGTAATTTTTTGAAGAAAATTACACAACAAATATTGCCTGAACTAGATTTATATTGCCCGAGTCGAAGACGAGGGCAATATGGATCTAGCGAGGGCAATATTTGTAGGGTAGCCCAAAAGTCCAGTCAATATTGTAATTATTAACAAATCAGACATCTCGAGCGAACTTGCAATATATTAAATGAAAGGGTTCAATTTGTCACAATTCTTACAATTATTGAACGATGTTTAAAGGGATAGTTGAGTTCTGGTAAGGAGAGTACAGTTTTGGTGAAACTGAATTTTAGTAACCAAAATCTGCATCATTACATTACAAACTAATAGTTATAACTAGAAAGGAACACAGATTTACAAATGACGTAGTAAAGATCATGTTATCATTCAAAAAGAGCCGTTAAAATGTAAGAGGGCGCTCTCTAAACACTCATCGGTTTCAACCATTTTGAATAAAATATTGTGCATGTGATGTTTTGTTGAAATAGTGATTAGATAGAGAAATAACCAACAACTATTTAAATACCTATTTTGTAACTTTTTGAAAAGAGGAGCATTTTTTTGAATTTTTTAACGGCTGGTTCAAAATTCTCTAATAAACCTGGGGCCCGAGCTTTATTACAAATTGTTATATTTATGGATATTTCAGCCGTCTCTGAACCGATTTTGATCAAACAAAGATGATTTTATTATTTAAATATTATGCTCTTTCAAATTTTACACTCACGTTTTTCATTACCTCACAAAAAAAAATAAGTAGTCTAGCGCCCTCTCTACCAAAACTCAACTATCTCTTTAAACTTCAAGTTTTTAACCAAATGCATCTTCAACCCAGTTTGTAAAGAATCATTACTTACATGTAGCTAGCGCGTAAATTATAGCAGAGATGCCAACACATATTATTACGTCATAATTAGACAGGCGCAAATCCATTCATCCATCCATCCATACGTCATTGATAAACGTGTGTATGATTTTGCACACTCATGCACTGTTAGCGCGCCTTTATACTCAGATATATTATTGACCGGCAAATTACACACAAAATCCCATTGACTTTTCTGAGCCGGCAACATTATTTTGTCCATTGGTTTACTGTGTATTCATATTGACCGGCAAATTACACTCAAAATCCCATTGACTTTTCTAAGGGCAATAAGATTTTGTCCATTGGTTTACTGTGTATTCATATATGACAGGCAAATTACATACAAAATCCCATTGACTTTTCTCAGCGGGCAATATCATTTTTTTCACCCGTAGTTTTGTTGGCTTATTCAACTTCGAGGGCAATATCGTGTGAAAATTGCCCTGCTCAGATGTCTGCTATGGTTACTAATTAAAGAATATTGACTGGCCTTGAGGGAGACACGGCAAATATTCCCTGAACTAGATTCATATTGCCCGATTCGAAGACGAGGGCAATATGGATTTAGTGAGGGCAATAGACTCAGCGATTGGGACAAGTCAGCCATCGTCAAGCACGCACAACAGCACGAACACGTCATTCAATGGGACGACAGCAAGCTCATCACCACCATCAAACATTGGAACACACGCCGCATCCGAGAAGCCATCGAAATTCACCGCCACACATGACGCAAACATCCAATTAGAGCTCTTCCCTAGTGAAGTACAGTTTAGTAGGGTGTTAGCACATAAAATTCACAGTCTTGAAAAGAGCAGAGTCTCTCCCCATTCTCTGATAAGACTGTATATTGAGGCCCTCGAGGGGATTATAACTGATAAGAGACCCAGCCAAGAACCCCTTCATTGTTGTTGATCAGATTAGGTTAAGTAATCTGACCACACACTGAAGCCACTAGGTCTTCATGCGTTCTTATAGTTTAGATGTTGGACACTGAGCCTGCGAACATGAAGATGATGAGGCAGAGCAGAGGAAATGTTAATCAGAAACAGTTATTCGTGATGCAACACGTAAGAGAGAGGACAAATCGACATGAAATAATAGTATAAAAGGACAAGGCATCAAGGAGACATCCCATTGATCTGTCATGAATGAAGAGAGACGATGCACATCCCCTCTTTTCATTTGATGGGAAACAACTAAAATATCAAAACAAATGTATTGGATGTAATCAAGCATGTCAAAACATTTTCAACAAATAAACAATCTGTTATAAAAGTTTAGTAAAATAATTCTTAAGAATGATGAATATAAAACTAGATTTTGAAGTGGGGGACAAATCAAAGCAACATTTTGCAATTAAATAAGAAAAGAATTATAAAGTGAAACAAGAACAAGTAAATATGCAACAGTAAATAAGAAAATGAACCCCCCAAAACAAACAAATGAATCAAGGAAAACATTGACAAAATCCTTGTAATTATTCAACATTAAAACAAATTATGTTTGCTTTAGTCAACAAAGAATAAAATAAGGTGAAATCGCAAGAGGTCAACAATCACAGAAAGTGTTCGCCTTCCAGGCACAGAGCTCGGCACGGACAATAGCCATTCTAGTGGTTACAAATAGATATTGAAAGTTCTGAAAAGACCGCCTTTCGTGGAGGTTGCAGCGAGCAGTTTGTGTGATTTTTGAAAATTGACCTGTCGTAATTATATCGCATTTTTCTAATTTTAAGTAAAAACAAATTTAGGATATATGCTTCATAAGGAGAATGATAGCTTATCAGTGTCTAAATATGGTTCAATTTGATGCTCTGGATTTTAGTGAGCGTCGCTCTGAAAAAGTGATAAGTTTCTGTAGGAGCCCAGTTTAAATATTTTATTTTTTGTAGGTCGTTTGAGTATGGAGACTGGAGAGAATTTGATTATGATTAATACCCCCAAAAAAGATGTTAGAAAGTTACACAATAAGAACATTATTAACTTTATTTCAAGAGAAAACATAGATTTAAAAAAAACATGACATATTTTCTAACAAAATGAACTGAGCTGCATTGAATAGTAGGGTCCATGCATGGTATAAAGAGCGATGTGACAGGTGCAATAAATCAACGCCTGTTTTCTCTAACACAATGATGCTCGTGTGCTTGTAATCCCCCTGCCCTGAAGCCATACAGGGACCCTGGAATGGCCTTATCTACTAAGAGGATTATAAAACCCTATCAGCAAGAGATTAGGTACTAGACTGACTGTGAATTCGATGTGCAAATTTGCTAAAGGGGTGTTCACGTCATGAACACAGTACCTCAAGATACAGGATTATACATCAGCGACATCTGGAAACCACTCATCAACAAGGACACAAATAGACCGCCGACACAGCCTACCACACATCACCCACCGCCACCCACGGAGGAAACCGAGCAGCCTAGCGCCACTCAAATCTGCAACCAGCACACCGAAATGCAACAGCCAGTCAGTCAGCCAACCGTACACCACCCGCCGCTACCCGCAGAAGAGCCTGGCGTCACTCGCGTCCGCGACCAGCGAGCCGAGAGGTTACAGCGCCGCCAGCGTCAACAGCCAGCCAGCCAGCCAGTCGAACATCAACCGCCGCCACCCGCAGAGCAGCCTTGCGTCACCCACGTCCGCGACCAGCGAGCCGAGAGATTACAGCGCCGCCAGCGTCAACAGCCAGCCAGCCAGCCAGCCGAGCATCAACCGCCGCCACCCGCAGAGCAGCCTTGCATCACCCACATCCGCACCCAGCGAGCCGAGAGACTACAGCGCCGCCAGCGTCGGCAGCACACACAACGCGTCGCCGATAGCGCTCCTAATCGATAGTACGTCACCCGCGTCCGCAACCCGTAGCCTTATAGCCGCGCACGCCAACAGATCCCCACTCCTGACGACGGATAGTCAACCTATTCGAAACGTCGAGTCCCTCCTACCATCCACCCTCTCCTCGCAATACCAACAGTCCTTTCTAGGACTATCAACAGTCCTTTCTAGGACTAACAACTGTCCTTTTTAGGACTCTCCTAGAAAGAATACCAACAGTCCTTTTCAGGACTATCCCAACAGTCCTTTCTAGGACTAACAACAGTCCTTTCTAGGACTACCAATTGTCCTTTTTAGGACTCTCCTAGAAAGAATACCAACAGTCTTTTTCAGGACTATCCCAACAGTCCTTTATAGGACTACCAACAGTCCTTTCTAGGACTATCAACAGTCCTTTCTAGGACTACCAACAGTTCTTTTTAGAACTCTCCTAGAAAGAATACCAACAGTTCTTTTCAGAACTACACCAACAGTCCTTTCTAGGACTACCATAGTCCTTTTCAGGGCTTACCAATCCACCCATCTCACATGGTGTACCCGTAAACCACACGTATTATAATATTTTTAGTGTAGCCCGAATGTCCAGTCAATATTGTAATTATTAACTAATCAGATATCTCGAGCGAACATGCAATCTATTAATTTAAAGGGTACAAATTGCACAATTCCTACAATTATTGAACGATGTTTAAACTTCAAGTTTTAACCGAAATGCATACATCTTCAACCCAGTTTGTAAAGAATCATTACTTAGCTAGCGCGTAACACATTATTACGTCAAAATTAGACACGCGCAAATCATTAATAAACGCTCGTATGATTTTGACAGATTTTGCGCACTCATATGCCGTTAGCGCGCCTTCATACTCGGATATATTATTGACCGGCAAATTACACACAAAATCGCATTGACTTTTCTGAGCGGGCAATAAGATTTTGTCCATTGGTTTACTGTGTGATCTTATTGACTGGCAAATTACACACAAAATCCCATTGACTTTTCTGAGCGGGCAATAAGATTTTTTTTCACCCGTAGTTTTGTTGGCTTACTCAACTTCGAGGGCAATATCGTTTAAAAATTGCCCTGCTCAGATGTCTGCTATGGTTAATAATTGTTTATATTATCTCCATTTACAATAAATAAGGTGAAATATTACGTTTTAACCCTAACCAGGCCGGGTTATTTTGGCTATGCTATAGCCGGGAGGGGTGGATTCCACCCCCCCCCCGAGATCTCGGTCGCCGAACGCGCGGCCGCCACAAAATTTGGCACACAGATAGATTGTGACATAATCTACAAGATTGCATTGTTATTTTATTGAAAAAAAAAAAATCAATTTCGATTTAATTATGCAAATCGCCAAATTTTGTGATTTGTGTACAAATCCTATGGAAATTGATTTTTTCCTATAATAGACAAAACCTTCATTATTTTTCATTCTAATCACTGCAGTCATTTAATTTTGGGCCAAAAGTTGTTGAATAATGGTTAATAATTTATTCCATCAAAAAAAATAATAAAAAACAAAAGTAAAAAAACAAAGAAATACATAAGAAATTCAAAAAACAGAGAAATACAGAAGGAATTTTTTGGCTGTCGCAATTTTTAATGTTGAAAACCTGATAATTAGGTCATAAAGAATATTCATGCAAAAAATTAGCATATTCTGAGCCATATTTAGTGATTTATTGACAAAAAGGGGATTTTTGCATAAATTTGCATAATTAATTCGAAATTGATTTTTTTTTTTTTTCAAAAAAATAATGCAATCTTGTAGATTATGTCGCAATCTATCTGTGTGCCAAATTTTGTGGCGGCCGCGCATTCGGTGACTGAGATCTCAGGGGGGGTGGAATCCACCCCCCCCCCCCCCCCCAGCTATAGCATAGCCAAAATAACCCGGCCTGGTTAGGGTTAAGATAATAAAATGTGAAATATCATCTAACCTGGTCCGGGTTCACTCTCAGTAGGAGCTTGTTGTATGACATCAGAAGTACCTATACAATAAGAAACAATGCATAAAATAATATTAAGTTAAAATCTACATAATCTTGTTAATTGTGATAAAGATATACATGTAAATAATGAAGCCTACTTCTTTTCAACATTGTTAACCCAAAATTTTACAGAATTTAAATATCAAGATGAACTTACCTGGTTTGGATTTAATCTCAGTAGGGGATTGTTTGACATCCAAAGTACCTATACAATGACAAACAATGCAGAACATAATGATGTTTAATAATTTTGTCATGTTGCATGAGTTTCCATTTCTTGTGTGCAAATAGAGCAATGATGAATTTGATTCATTTAAACATTGAATTACAAGTATATGATGGGGGCATCAAACTTCGCGCAGTTAACTTTTAACACATCATTTCGACAAGAAATATACTGATTTATATAATGATTCTAATACCAATTTATTCAGGATATTCTGAAGTATAATAAACATGTTTTGGTTTTAAGATCACTCAATTTAAATAACTGATTTCGACCTGTTTTTGAAACCCTTCCATTTTTATTATATAATGATTCTAATACCAATTTATTCAGGATATTCTGAAGTATAATAAACATGTTTTGGTTTTAAGATCACTCAATTTAAATAACTGATTTCGACCTGTTTTTGAAACCCTTCCATTTTTATTGACAAAAAAAAGAGGATGGAACTTCGCGCAGCAGTATTCCCATTCATTTGTACGCGCATTTAAAAGGCCATTGTAGCTGTCTTCACTGTCATTTTGAGGCATTGTCATGCGCGCACAAAATAAAGAGGGATCGAACTTCGCGCATTTGTATGCATACGTAATGGTGTGGAGCTGTATGCAGCTGGCAAGTTAGCTGTGCGAAACTAACTGCGCCAAGTTGTATGCCGCGCGAAGTTAGATGCCCTGACCATATACTAATGAGTTCATGTGCGAAAAACAAATTAGCAAATTTTCCTTATTGTCTATGTAAGGCCCGGTCACATCTGACCGGATTGTGAAAACGTATGACAAACGAACAGCAAAATTGTCAATCCGTTCGTCTCCGTTTGTATACGTTTCTTGTCCGTTTCGGTGAATACATTCCTTGTACGGCGATGTCTGTTCTATCCGTTTGAAAGTAGTCGTCTGCTGGTCGTACGTTTGTTGTACGTTGTGCATCCGTTTTGTTCGGTACTCGTACGTTTCTCGGCCTGTACTTGTCAGTTCGTATCCGTTGATGTCCGTTGATGGATACGAACTGACAAGAAACGTACGAGTACCGAACAAAACGGATGCACAGCACAACAAACGTACGACCAACGGACGACTGTATTCGGTGGTGTCCGTTTCAAGTTTTGTGCATGCACAAAACTTTCAAACGGATAGAACAGACATCGCCGTACAAGGAACATATTCACCGAACTAGGAACGGACAATAAACGTATACAAACGGAGACGAACGGATTGACAATTTTGCTGTTCGTTTGTCATACGTTTTCACAATCCGGTCAGATATGACCAGGCTAAAAAATATGTTCGAAGTACGTTTTGTCCGTTTCTTATGCGTTCCACATTCGTTTTGAGCGGTTCGTGTACGTTACGCGTACAGTGTTGTCCGTTACTCATACGGTGATGTCTGGTAATCGTGCGTTTTTGTACGTTAAATCCGTTTTATATCCGTTCTTCGAGCAACAATGGAGATTAAGTTCATCACCGAATGATTTTATTTCGCATATTTTCTATACGTTTGGCATACGTTTACGCAATCCGGTCAGATGTGACCAGGCCATAAAGAAGAATTCCGGACGATTAAAAAAAAACAGTATAATTGGAAATAAATCTAGGGATGTGCTTGAATGTTTTCAGGATTTGACTCACTTTGGAAGATTTCTAAGAGATTTTTCTAATGTCATTAAAGGGGAAGGAACTCCTAGCCTTTTGACTTACTGGATGTGATGAGAGCATAACTCCTGTCATTTCTAGTCACTTATTTCCTCATGAATATTCCCAATAATGAAAATAATCAATATTTGATGGACCACTGTCATCTGCTTTCAATGCCCACAGGAGGCGGCCATTTCTTCAACTTCTCGCGGTAAAATGACGTGTCAGGCGGAGAACACAATAGCGGGTTACGATAATGCTATTGTGTTCTCCGCCTGACACGTCATTTCACCGCGAGAAGTTGAAGAAATGGAAAATTGAATTTACCGCACACAATCATGAGACCCTTAAGCCTAGTGCCCACTAGGCGATCTGCGCTTGCGATCTAGCTGAGATGCTAGCGATGCTGTGAATCACACCAGTTCGCCGCGAGTCAGCCCGATCTCATTGCGTACGCGATCTTTTCGGTGCCCACTATGCGATCTCACGGCGACTTCCTATTGTCCCTATTTCCATGCATGCGTGCATGGTTGAGGATTACAGCCAGGTTTTGTTCGCTCTTGCTTGTCTTGACATCATAATGCGCTTTGCGAGTTTTTTTAATAAACCCAGTGCCCACTTTGTGATCTGCGCCTAGCGATCTTGCCCGAATAGGAGCGATCCCCTGAGATCTGTGGTTAAGTCGCAAAGTGGGCACCCCAGATCGCTGTAACTCGCGTCCGCAAGGGTGGTGTCAGTTGCAGTCGCCAGGTTTTGGACATGTTGAAAAATCTGGCGACCTCCGGCTTCGATCGGGCAAACTCACAAGCAGATTTGCACAGTGAGCACCGCCCAGATCGGTCTCGATCGCATGTCGGGCGGGATCGCACAAATGGCAAGCCGTTTGAACAATTATTCATATTTCCTGATAACAAGAATCCAATCCTTGATATCAAGAATTCTGTTTTTATATATCAATAATTAAATTCTTGATATCAAGAAATAAATTCATGATATCCAGAATTCGATTTCTTGATATCAAGAATTGAATTCTTGAAATAATAATAATAATAATAATATATAGCATTTATAGAGCGCCATGTATCTAGGTGCCCTATTCAGAGGCGCATTATTACCCTTGGTCATCAGGTACAGTTCAAACCCGCAAAACTATCTTGTGCACCATCTCAACTCCCAGGGGAGCATACTAGCCCAAGCTGCCCAAGAATTACCATTGGTTAACAGAAAATGATTTCTTTACATCAAGAATTTGATGTTCAGTTATGCGAAACTGCTTTTCAAAGGCGCCCTGCGAGAACCAATTAGAATTCTTTTCTTGATATCAAGAAAAGGAAATAAATGTTAAAACGGCTAGCCATGACTGGTCATGCTCGCACATTCAACAAATTCCAACAAATTTAAGAAATTCCAAATCAAACAAGCGTGAATCCATGGCTATTGTATTCCTCGACAATGCGTCAAAATGGGGCCACGGCATGACCCCGAAGAAGTCACACTGAAAAGATCGCGTGCACAATGGAATCGGGCTGACTCACTGCGAACTGATGTGATTCCAAGGTCGCTAGCCCAATGCCCACTACGCGATCTTGCCCGAAATAGGAGCGATCCCCTGAGATCTGTGTTAAGTCGCAAAGTGGGCACCAATGGCCGATCTGGTCGCCAGATTTATGAACATGTCAAAACCCCGGTGACCGCAACCGACACCACCCTTGCGGACGCAAGTTACAGCGATCTGGTGCGGCCATTAGTGCCCACTTGGCGACTTAACCACAGATCTCAGGGGATCGCTCCTATTCGGGCAAGATCGCTCTAGATCGCTAGGCCCAGATCGCAAAGTGGGCACTAGGCTTAACGTAGCACCCTCACTTTGCTCAATTTCTTGAGTAGGCTTGAATCCGGTGCCACTGCATTGTGATCACTACATGTGTCATTCATAATATCCGGTCATGCAGAGCCAGCAAATTCAATAACCACGTTTACAGAACGTTGTGTCTATTCAAATTCCAATGAAAGCCAAATATTGGGCAGGCATGTATTTTTAAAAGGTTCAACAATGCAGTAATGCTCAAAGGTACGGTCAGTGGCGCAGCGTGGACTAAACTATTCATGATCGAGCATTGTATTGGTCCGATCAAAAGAACACATTCGCTGCAGTGAGAAAAAATAAATAGACGCATAGTGAATGTCGCACGTCACAAATTGGTGCATTGTGGGAGAGAACAAGCTCGCTCGCGAATTTGTGTCATTAGAATTTCAGAACCAATTATACATTTGTAACAACCCAAAATCATACTTTTTTCATACAAAATTGTGTTTAGTGACCTAGAATATCTGTCTTTCAATCATTAGAAGCTTGAATTCGTATGGAAGTCTGATGTTATCCAATTATGCCCCCCTAATTTTTACCCACACCTTAAAGTATATTATTAATGTAGCTAGTCTCTTTCTGGGCAAGCTTAATACAAGAATGCCACATTCAGAACAAGCTTGCTTGTCAAGCTTGTGGCAAGCTTGCCATACTTGTCAAGCGTGCGTAGAGCTGACACAAGCTTATTAAGCATGCCACAAACTTCTTATACAGGACAAATGTTTATACAGTAGTACACCACATTAACATCTTTATTACCATCTTCCAAATCTACATTGTTCCATTAATTATCAAAGTTAAGCAGACTACTGAGTATCTACCTGTACCTGAAAATAAAGATCATAATTTATACAAGTTAACTTAGAAAACATAATCACCGGTATCAGAAAAGGAAGGGTCCTTACCTTGTATGTCAGCGGAGACTGTATTTTCCTGATCAAATGAAGGGAATAATAAATAATGATATTAAGAATATAATACTGCACAATATCCACTAAATGAGGTGCTCAAAGGGCATGATAAATCATAAAGAAATATCATTTGAAATTGGGGGAAAAAAGAAAATGAGGAGAAAGAAAGAAATAAAACCCTACATCAATGACATTTCAAACTGTCTTCAAATGTGTACATGGTGCCACTATACTGAGAATGAAAGTATATGTGCAAAAGTGTACATATTGTGGAATTGGTAAAGCAGAGACACCTGGGAGTTATTGTTTGATAAGAATGATATTATACTAAGAATATTTTCCTATTTTTACGGACATTCAATC
The DNA here is from genome assembly GCA_037951105.1 of Echinarachnius parma. Classification (NCBI taxonomy): domain Eukaryota; kingdom Metazoa; phylum Echinodermata; class Echinoidea; order Clypeasteroida; family Echinarachniidae; genus Echinarachnius; species Echinarachnius parma. The sequence goes on along the minus strand of JBAMJV010006863.1, from coordinate 35,541 downwards.
ATAAAAAGTGTTCTTATAATTTAACCATATTCAATGCTCATAACAAGTTGATACCACTTGCATACCTGCCAACATTTGAAAATGAAAAATCTTACTCTCATGTGAGCTAGGCGCGCATCGCGAGCGCGAAGCACAAAGTCCTTTGCGGCCGGGGTCCAGCTCTAGGGTTCTAGATGCTCTCTTACGCTATCTTAGCCTTATTTTTAAACATATATATGACCACACTGAATGAGCAATACTTCAATGATAAATATCATGAATATTTTGGCTTAATGAGCTTTATGTATGTATGAGCTATATGTATGTGTGTATATATATGCACATGTATATTTACTTTTTGAAAAGAAAGAAAGAAAAAAAAAAAAAAAAAAAAATATATATATATATATATATATAAATAATTGCAAGGAGTAATCATAAATGATTAAGAAGGAAGAATAATAGTAGGCGTAGCTTAATAAGCAATGTTCCTCCTTTTAATCCGCCAAATGAAAAAATGCACTGGTCGAAAAATTGGTCTCCGCCAGGACGCGAACCTGGGTCTCCGGCTTGGAACGCCGATGCCTTAACCACTAGGCCACGGGGACCGTGTGATTGAAGACAGATCCAGTTCAGGTCATTGGCAAGCCAATCTCTCGGCCCTCTGTGCTCAAGTATTCATGGGGAAGGAGTTACGAACAATGCAAGCCGCCTTTACTTCAGCTGGATCACAATAGAGTGATTCAAGTATTAGTTAGAACTTATATATATATGTTCTAACTAATACTTGAATCACTCTATTGTGATCCAGCTGAAGTAAAGGCGGCTTGCATTGTTCGTAACTCCTTCCCCATGAATACTTGAGCACAAAGGGCCGAGAGATTGGCTTGCCAATGACCTGAACTGGATCTGTCTTCAATCACACGGTCCCCGTGGCCTAGTGGTTAAGGCATCGGCGTTCCAAGCCGGAGACCCAGGTTCGCGTCCTGGCGGAGACCAATTTTTCGACCAGTGCATTTTTTCATTTGGCGGATTAAAAGGAGGAACATTGCTTATTAAGCTACGCCTACTATTATTCTTCCTTCTTAATCTATTATATTAATACGGTAAGCTTCAACCCCCCAAAATGGTTCCCACTCGAGATATCCTCACCTCGAGGATTCGGCGACTCCCCGACCGTCGCGATCGAAGGATATACGTTTTGCGGAGGACAATAAGGCATTCCCGCGTCGCTCCCGCCCCGTGGACGTCATCCAGATCGAAGAAAAGGGAAAGTCAGCAATGTCAATTGCCCGTTTAAGACGCCGAGCATTGACTAACGATTTACCGCCGCAACTTTGTTCAACGAACATAAAACGGAGTCGATAAATCGAGTATTATATTGTGAAGCCGCCTTAGATATAACACGTTGCAAAAATACCCAGGTTTTGATAAATATCAATATTTATATTGCGCGGATGGTATGGTAATGATCGCTATTCCCGATTGGCATCGTGCTAGCACGGGCATGAACGACAAAATGACGACAACTTCAATTGGCTGCACTCATACCACGCATGCAGTATACTCCGTGCCCGTACAACCGTGTATATGTTACGGAATCATCTTAATCACCCCCACCGTATCGCGTCTAAACCGCCTTCGGCTAACAGGCCCGTGTTTATTTGCATAGTCTGTTGACCAGAGAATCGAATTAATTCCCACCCCCCGACCATGGTATAAGTGCAATATCGCCATCCCGCGGCAATGCGTTAATTTGCAGTGGCCAACTACCATGATATAAAAATATCGATGCGAACTACCCATTGTATAGTTCAATGGAAATACAAGGGGTGGGGTGGGGGTGGGGGGGGGGGGGGGGGCGGAGGGAGAGTCGGGGAAAGTATCCGCTGCTGATCGCTGAAGCAAACTCCGTCCAAGGGAATATATCCCCGGGTTTCAAAAGAATATGAAAACGAATACAATTTCATGAAGTGCATATTAAATGACATATGTATTTTGTCATTAGTCTTTTAATACACCCACTATTATCGAATTGCGTCATGATAGTTGTAAACATAATGTACGGAGGATGGGGTTACACGTTTACCGACAATCGTTCGGATTGGGAGAAAATTCTTTACTTGCCTTTTTACAACACGTACAAGGAAATAGTTAAATATTAGTTAAATATCTCGCAATCCGCACAGGATTGACAATGATTGATAATACAACATACAAGTATAAAGAGTGTCATTTTATTAAATGCATGAAAAGCCAGCTATACTCATTCCCTCCAGCGCAATTATATATCCCCGGGTTTCACAAGAATATGATAAACGCATGACAGGGGATAATACTGTTAAAATCGGAAATCAAACCTATAGGACAACATCCTGCAGATTTGGAAAAGGGGGAAAGGTGATCACTGTACCCCTACTAACTTCGTATTATTATTATAGTTTACATTAAAAAAGAGTGTACCGGGGATATCCAATGGGTCGGGTTTATAGTGTTCACTAAAAGGATGTATCGCAATAACATGTGCAAAAGAGCGGGGTAGAGGAGGATAGAACACCCATGTCTCTTTCCGTATTTTAACTATGTGGATAGGGAAGTTTGAAATAATTTTAGAGGTCGGTGTGTTCTTAAAATCGTGATGGCTCTTTCTGACTAAAAACCCCGCGGATTTCCGCGGGTGCCGCTAGTCATTTATGATTACTCCTTGCAATTATTTATATATTGGAAGAAACCGAAGCTGTATGTATTAGTTTACTTCTCGCTTATATATATATGTTCTAACTAATACTTGAATCACTCTATTGTGATCCAGCTGAAGTAAAGGCGGCTTGCATTGTTCGTAACTCCTTCCCCATGAATACTTGAGCACAAAGGGCCGAGAGATTGGCTTGCAATGACCTGAACTGGATCTGTCTTCAATCACACGGTCCCCGTGGCCTAGTGGTTAAGGCATCGGCGTTCCAAGCCGGAGACCCAGGTTCGCGTCCTGGCGGAGACCAATTTTTCGACCAGTGCATTTTTTCATTTGGCGGATTAAAAGGAGGAACATTGCTTATTAAGCTACGCCTACTATTATTCTTCCTTCTTAATCATTTATGATTACTCCTTGCAATTATTTATATATTGGAAGAAACCGAAGCTGTATGTATTAGTTTACTTCTCGCTTATATATATATATATATATATAGTAGAAAGAAGGGCTGCTGGTGAGGCGTAGCTAGCTTTTTTCTTCACTTTATTGTGCCAATATTTCGTCCGTAAAGGACTTCATCAGGGCTGTTCAAATCATAACAAAAGAAAAAGAGAACGGAACATACTAAACATTTGAAAAATTACATAGAGTTACATTATATAACATGGCAAAATAAATGAAAATATATATAAATAAATAAATACAAAACAAATTATAAATAATTAATAAATAACATGCACGCTCGAAATTCTAGTTGAAACATGCTTTTGGGGACTAACTAATTCCAAAATAAATATAATTATAAATAAAGATTAATATTAAAAAATGCAATAAAGTGTGAGTGAGAATGAATCCAAAGCAAGTAACATGCAATTGTAAATTGAACATAAATAAAATAAAATAAAATAGATGAACAAAATTATATGAATAAATACATAAATAAGTGAGTGGCATTCACCTCGGGCGATTTGGATTGTGTGTGAGGCCAAGTTACTGGGGTGGGTGGGTGTGTGCGGGAGTCATGACGGCTGGGGGAGGGGATGGGAGGGGAGTGGAGGAGAACCAAAGGTTATACAAGGATCGAGTCTATTAACAATTAAACAATTAAACACATATATTCAAAAATTATAATATATAACATGTACACAATGTTATAAACATTTCTTTTAAATCATAACAAACAAGTGTATACTCAACAATGCCAATAAGGAGGTATAAATTATAAAATAATGTGAGGTTATGAGCGAGCACATATCACAATGATGCAAGTGTAACAAACGTATAGCGCAAGCATATTATTCCTGTGCATGCAATCATGCATTCAATCTTTGTGAAGGTGTAAGCCAAAAAATAATTTGAGCAAGCTAGTACATTATATCGCAGTGATAAGTGCAACATATAGGCCCTACATATAAAGCAGGCATATATATAAAGCCGTGCACGCAATCATGCGTTCAATCTTTTAAAAAGAAATATAACCATAAAATAATACAAGCAAGCTGGCACATATCACAATAATATGAGTGCGGCATACATATAAAGCAAGCATATAATTACCGTGGGCCATAAAATAATATGCAATTTGTGAGGAAGCACAAATGGCACAATGATTTAAGTGAGACATATAAGGCAAGTATATACTTGCCTTATATGTCTCACTTAAATCATTGTGCCATTTGTGCTTCCTCACAAATTGCATGTTATTTTATGGCCCACGGTAATTATATGCTTGCTTTATATGTATGCCGCACTCATAATTATTGTGATATGTGCCAGCTTGCTTGTATTATTTTATGGTTATATTTCTTTTTAAAAGATTGAACGCATGATTGCGTGCACGGCTTTATATATATGCCTGCTTTATATGTAGGGCCTATATGTTGCACTTATCACTGCGATATAATGTACTAGCTTGCTCAAATTATTTTTTGGCTTACACCTTCACAAAGATTGAATGCATGATTGCATGCACAGGAATAATATGCTTGCGCTATACGTTTGTTACACTTGCATCATTGTGATATGTGCTCGCTCATAACCTCACATTATTTTATAATTTATACCTCCTTATTGGCATTGTTGAGTATACACTTGTTTGTTATGATTTAAAAGAAATGTTTATAACATTGTGTACATGTTATATATTATAATTTTTGAATATATGTGTTTAATTGTTTAATTGTTAATAGACTCGATCCTTGTATAACCTTTGGTTCTCCTCCACTCCCCTCCCATCCCCTCCCCCAGCCGTCATGACTCCCGCACACACCCACCCACCCCAGTAACTTGGCCTCACACACAATCCAAATCGCCCGAGGTGAATGCCACTCACTTATTTATGTATTTATTCATATAATTTTGTTCATCTATTTTATTTTATTTTATTTATGTTCAATTTACAATTGCATGTTACTTGCTTTGGATTCATTCTCACTCACACTTTATTGCATTTTTTAATATTAATCTTTATTTATAATTATATTTATTTTGGAATTAGTTAGTCCCCAAAAGCATGTTTCAACTAGAATTTCGAGCGTGCATGTTATTTATTAATTATTTATAATTTGTTTTGTATTTATTTATTTATATATATTTTCATTTATTTTGCCATGTTATATAATGTAACTCTATGTAATTTTCCAAATGTTTAGTATGTTCCGTTCTCTTTTTCTTTTGTTATGATTTGAACAGCCCTGATGAAGTCCTTTACGGACGAAATATTGCACAATAAAGTGAAGAAAAAAGCTAGCTACGCCTCACCAGCAGCCCTTCTTTCTACTTAATATGTTCACTACTGGTATCCAAACGTGTACGTGGGTTAAAGCACTCTTCGCTTTATATATATATATATATATATTTTTTTTTTTTTTTTTTTCCGACTTAAAAATCATACTCGTCCGATTTTTTACCCTTTTTTTAGTAAAAAATCGGACTAAATACGACAAAATCGGACTGGTTGGCAGGTATGCATTTGATGTAAAAAGTTCATTATAGTTCTCTCATATCAAAGATATATTTATTTCCTGCATGTACTTTATCTGTAAACAAACTGATGACATGTTTTGCTCGCAGACGTTCATTATTGATGGCCTCCAAAATCCTAGTAAAAGTTAAAGTACTGGCACAATCTTTTTTTAACTTTTTTTTTTACAGCAGGTGCCCAGGTGCCCAGGCCATGCCCTTCAACCCAGGTCACTGCCACCAGCAAATAAATATGTTGATTGTTTAGTTATCATCACAGAGGTTTTGTTTTTCATTCATCTAAAAGCAAAGGTACAGAAAACAATAACAGTTTGTATTTTCTGTTTGGTATATAAGACATGATCCATATTTGATACACAGAGATAACCAAGCCTTAGAAGTATATTGTCCAAATATTGTTCTAAATTTTAGATTTAACACTGTCTAAACCTACAAGTGCAATTTTCAAAATTCTGATCCATATGGCGGGCAAGTGTTGGGGATTAATAAGTTCAGATGTGTCTCAAACTATAGACTGTCTAGTAACTCATGCCATGGCTAAGTACAGACACACGACAGGCGTCATACATGTATTTCGCTTGGCAGTATCAGGTAGAAGGTTTTTTATGAGCTTGAGGAAAATGCTTGTTTATTCAAGATAAGAGGGCGAGCTAGCCTGGCTCAATTTTGGAGGGAGTTAAATCTGCAAAGGGTCAAATACGAATGAGCACTGATTGAAATGCTCACTAGTGAGTGAGTTTGTGCTTGGGTATGCAATGACTAAAGCCCGGCGCAGACAGAGCCGACTCGACCCAATTGGTTTCAATCAGGCTAGAGGTGGGCCCGGTCGGTCTGATCCGTTTCATCGTGTTGAATTGTCCCCAAATAGCATCCGACTGTCTTTCGACTGGCAAAATGTGTGTCGCAAGGCACTGAAAACTGAGCCGATCCGAATGAAAACCAGTCGAATCGGGTCGAGTCGGCTCTGTCTGCAGAGGGCTTAAGGTAATAATATTAGTCAAAGAGCCCACTGAGAATAAGTGAAGTTGCATTTATCTATACAAACAAAAACAAACATCTGCCTACAATGACATTACAACCCTTTTGTTTATACTGTAAATACAGTCAGAATTTTATCAAATATAGGGGATATTCCCAATATTAAATAATATTGGAGTTAGATTTTCTTTTAAATTCATGTTTATTAAGAAAAACTTTGTCCATATTTGGATTCTCATATGAAAAATGGCAAAAGTTAGTCTAACAGTCATTTTTTTTCCATTTGACATTGGGGCTTCTTCAACACTGGGAGAAATATGATCAATCATACTATAATTTCCAAGCTTAAACAGTTTACATTACATAAGCTGCGCTACTTGTACACTGATTACATCAGCACCAAAGTCTCGTATGTGAAAGAATAATTTTCAGTAGTCCATTTCACCAACAACTCCAGAGAAGTAGGTATATAAATATAATTAGTCATTGGAATATAAATTGGTTATTACTTTGTGGTTTTGATTCCTTATATATTTGCTCTCTAAATCAACTACATTGTATGTATGACTTGTGGATGACTTACCGCCACAGCCATTAGATTCTGCAAAGCAGCATTTGCCACATCCTCTTTGAAAGCTATCGAGAACAAAATAATTCAAAGATATAAACAAACTGACCAGAAATATACATCAAAAAGAGCAAAGAAATGGGCGAACAAAATAACAGAAAATATTGAAAATATTTGAGATCCCTACAGGGAGCAATTACTAGCATCAATATTCAATGACAAATATTTGAATTGCATGTCGAGATTACATCATCCTGTAGATATATTCAAGATTTATACAATCTAATACCACAGCCACTAACAATGAAAACAATATAACAAATGCCTAGGGTGCCTCCCGCGATGGTCATACCTACAGCAGATTTTCGCAGTGTGATTTCTGGAAGTTGGGATATCGTACAATGCCTGTGTAGGAGTCGCATATTTGCTAGGGTACTTGCAATGATTTTGGGAGTAAAAACAAAGGTAAATTGCAAGGCTCCCGTGCACACAATCTCAACACCCAAATGGACAGCTTGCAATGACTCTTACAGGACTCATATGGACATCGCAAGATACACTATTTACAACAACTTTGAAATCTTACGACTACTGTACGGTTTGAGTGGCCCAGAATTTGTACAATATTCAGAAAAATGCTACGGAATCCGTGCTGGTCACATGCAGTGCTTTTGTAGTGCCTGTGAGATGCTGTTACAACAGGCTTAATGCCAGTAAAATTTGTACATTGCATCAGCAGTTTTTAACTCCATGTTATAACCTTTCAGGTCGTCGTACGGAGAGAGAAAATGCCACGACGGTCGCAGGATATCCGTGGTACCCATGCGGCCGCTGAAAGATTCGCCTAAAATGTTCACCAAAAATGGCATAGTACGGGCGCCTTCTCCTGAATCGGGAGTATTTGTGACCTAGGCAGATGTAAGGTTCCATAGTATTAATTACTGTTTTGGGGCGTTTTTTGTCTATTTACCCCTAAAAAGACTGGGGGGGGGGCTGATTTAGCCCCCCCCCCCCCCTCCGCGTTTTTCGCGATTACTTCGCAACGCTTAAATATTTTACAGTGCCACTTCATGACTTTTTTCCTTAGAGTCTTGCGCAACTTTTGATACCAAATTTGGGCACACCGGGTTAACGATCCATGTGTTACATAACATTTTGCGATCGCATGTCACAGAAAATTCGAATTTTTTCTAATTCTTCCATGTATATAACACACAGTTTTTACATGCACCTTTTATGTTGCAGTTTTACACCCATCTTTTCACAAGTAATGTTATTATTCCACTTTGGCATGGTGAAAATACTTATTGTATTCTAAAAATTTGCATAAAACAATACAATATATAGAGAATAATACAAAGAAAAACAAAGAAAAACAAAGAAAAGGATATAAACAAAGAAAAAACGGTAAAACAAAATCAATTTTCATGATTATCCTGTTGTTTTTATCAGAGATGGGTCAATTTATATAATCTTAGCATGTATACTGCACTAGGAACACAATTTTGTTTGATAAGAATCACCAAATATAAAGAAAAATGCAAAAAATACGGAAAAAATAAAATTTTTGCATAATTAATTAGCTCTAATTAGCATATTATAATAAAAAAAAAAAAATGAACTATGCAATATTGTAGAGCTCATGGAAATCTATCACCATGCCAAATTTGGAGTCGATCAGAGTTTCGATTGCAGAGAAAACATAATTAATTAGCTCTAATTAGCATATTCTAATTAAAATTTTTTTTTTTACTACGCAATATTGTAGACCTTATGGACATCTATCGCGCTGCCACATTTGGAGTCGATCGGAGTTTCGGTTGCCGAGATCTTAGGGGGGGGCCCTTTTAGCCCCCCCCCCCCCCCCAGTTTTTAAAGGTTCAAAATAGCCCAGTCTTTTTAGGGTTAGGCCAGCAAACCAATGATATTCCAGTTCTTGTGGTCCATAACATTTGAAAGAAAACTTTTTGTTCATTCACTTATCTTAAGATGAGCAACCATGAGCTATCTACTGACCAAGTTTGGTTACAAATGAATGAAAAGTTGCACACTTATTAGCAATTAAGAAGCTTGCAAGTAAACTTGAACACATTGTGTGGATGGACAGACAAATGAAGGACTGCCGTCATTTGCATTGCTTAGTCTCTCTTTCACCTTCGGCTGGCAAGACAATTTTTATATTGATCTAAAGGATGATCATGTACTTTCAACTGCATCTCAGTTGTCTTTCATTGATTTTCTACCAAATGTTGATATGTTGCAGCTGTTTGATGATTCTTAGTTAAATTGGAACAGTTCAAATCATTACTCATTTTGGCATGTTTTGAGTTCCTAATATTCCATCAGAATTCCATTTAATTCCAGTCATTTTGAACTCATAATAACAGAATAAATGTGTGTCAAAAATAAAATTATGTGCGTGTATAAGATCATGAAAAATCCATCAAAGATAAATATAAACAAATTATACCTTCTTTTGAATTGACAGCATGATTCAGAGTCCAAGATTTTTCATTGGCCTCTACAGTTTCCATACTGATATTGACGCCATTAGTTATCTTCTCACCCGGATCAAACCTGCATAAATGAAACAACTACATGTAATTTAGGTAAAACAATAAATTAACCACTAATGAAATGACTGCCCCTATAACATTTTCTTTTGAGAGGCAAACATTTTCGTGATAATTTTTTTACGCAAAAGAATCTTGCGTTGAAATTGCATGACTTTTTTCTTGCACATCTCGCACACATTTTAAGACCCTATTTGCCAAAATTGGGGGTACGATTGAAGAGATATAGCACATATTCATGACCAACGTCACAACAAATGGCGGTTTCCAATGAATTTGTGTGTACAATGTATGGGTTTTTACAAGAAATATGTTGTCAGAATAATGTTTTTTTTCTGTTTTTCCTCAGATAACATCTCTTTTGGCCATCATAAACTATTCTAGATAACAAAACAATGAAAAAGGAAAGATTTACAAACATAAAAAACATAAGAAATTAAAAACAAAGAAAAACATAAGAATTCAAAAAAAATATTCGCATACTAATTACAATCATAAATATGGAATTTCAATACATGTCATTAATTTGACTAAGCTATCTTTTAGTTTATATTACAAGCTACAAACATGCCAAATTTAATTGCATTTCCTCCATAAATGCGGGGAAAACTGAAAAAAAAAAGAGAATTCCTTTAAAAAATGTGCATATAACCAATGTTTTAAAGGGAGAGATCCACTTTTGCAAACCAAAATTCAAAAGTTGCGAGGTTATTGTCTTATTTGAAAGGAAATGTCATTTAATAGCATGCCTGAAAAATATTAGGGCTTGAAATCTCTTTTTCGTGGAGTTATAGACCTAAAACTGAATAAACTGAGGGACGTCGGTTAATTAGGTACATACGTATTTTCGGCCGGTGAGTAAGTTCGTACATAGATTTCACGGAGTGCCAGATCGGTATGCATGACCCCCTACGTGACCCGCGCATAAGTACTATTGTGTGAGCGTTTACCAAGCAAAATACCCAAACATGGCTTAAACCGACTACATGTAATTATATATTCTTTCTTTTTGAGATCTTTTTCCGTGACATACGTTAACAAATGTCGGCTTCACAATATCTTTACGAGAATTAGTACTATATTGTTGTAATATTATGCTAAATCAGTTGAACTCCTTTATTGACCGATATATAGTTTAAATGGAGGGACGCATTCGTTTTTCATTCGTAGAATCCAAATTAGAGGGCTGTTCGCTCTGATTTTTTTTTTGCGTGTTACATTGATCCCCATCCGTCAACTGAAAGCTGTTCAGACGTTTTGTAAAAGTGGACCTGTCCCTTTAAAGGGATCTAGTAACTTTGTTGACATGTGCAAAAAGTGATGAATGGTTGATGCAATGTATATTGTTGTTACTTATCTCATATGTCCACAGGGTATTGTGTGAAAATTTCAAGTCAAATGGACATTGCATGGCCAAGTAATGAGCGAAAATGCAAAGTGATAGTCACTAACTCACTGCACTCACTTTGATCGTACATATCTTTGTTACGAAAGGGAAATTTGAAAAACCGAAACCTGCCCCATTATTCTATTGGTAATACGAATACAACAAGGTATGAGGGAACCGCTAGAATTAGAATTTTATTTTAACCCTAACCAGGCCGGGTTATTTTGGGGGGGGGGGGGGGGGGGTGGATTCGGCCACCGAACGCGCGGCCGCCGCAAAATTTGGCACACAGATAGTTTGCGACATAATCTACAAGATTGCATTGTTATTTTAAAAAAAAAAATTAATTTCTACTTAATTATGCAAATTTATGCAAAAATCCTCTTTTGGTCTATAAATCACTAAATATGGCTCAGAATATGCTAATTTTGTGCATGAATATTCTTTATTACCTAATTAAAAGGTTTTCAACATTAAAAATTGCGACAGCAAAAAAATTCCTTATGTATTTCTTTGTTTTTGGAATTACTTATGTATTTCTTAGTTTTTTTACTTTTGTTTTTTATTGTTTTTTTCGATGGAATAAATTATTAACCGTTATTCAACAATTTTTAGCCCCAAATTAAATGATTGCAGTGATTAGATCGAAAAATAATGAAGGTTTGTCTATTCTAGGAAATACTCAATTTCCATAGGATTTGTACACAAAAAAAAAAAAAAGTTAGCGATTTTCGGGCCGACGCTCACTTACAAAAGGTCATGTGACTTTAGAACGGTATACCCGGTCATCGCAAATTTGGTCTCAAAAGTTGCGCAAGACTTCAACGAAAAAACTCATGAAGTCGCGCGGCAAAACCTGCGCGCGTTGCGGAATTATCGCGCGAAAAGTCGAGGGGGGGTGGATTCCACCCCCCCCCCCCCCCCCTCCCCCCCCGGCCTGGTTAGGGTTAAGGATTTGGACAATATAAGTCCCTTTAATTAGATAACCAGAACGTCAATGACGTAGCGCTCATCCGGCATCTCGCAACATCAAATATCGCAAATTTCATGTGGTACACTTTTCAACTGGTCAAAAAATTAAAATGTGATGCCCTGGAAGGGACATAAAAATTAATTTAAAAAAAATTAGAGTGAAAAAAATATAAATTTGACGCCCCAGAAGGGACATGGGAAAAAAAATAAATAACAAAAAAAAATAAAAATAAAAATAAAAATAATAAAACCAAAAAAAAAAAAAATAAAAAAAATAAATAAATACAAATAAAAAAATAATAAAATAAATAAATAAATAAATAAATAAATAAATAAATAAATAAATAAATAAATACAAAATTACCATAATTAATTAATGGAGACAAATTTCAAAATTCTGTGTAGAAGTTTAGTGTACCAAAGTTAGCTCTACCAGATAAAGCAAACCAAATCAAAATCGGTCGAGAAACGAAGGAGAAGCATTTTTTGTGATTTTTGGAATAAATTTGCATAAATTACCATAATTAATTAATGGAGAAAAATTTCAAAATTCTGTGTAAAAGTTTAGTGTACCAAAGTTAGCTCTACCAGATAAAGCAAACCAAATCAAAATCGGTCAATAAATGAAGGAGAAGAAGCATTTTTTTGTGATTTCGAATAAATTTGCATAAATTACCATATATAATGAATTTCAGGATTCTGTGTAGTTTTAAATCCCCCTCCTAGCCCTATCTTATGAAACAATCAGAATCAAAATCGGTTGAAAAATAACGAAGAAGAAGCATTTTGAAAACTGTGGACGGACGGACGACGGATGCCACGCCATGGCATAAGCTCATCGGGCCCTTCGGGCCGGATGAGCTAAAAATTAAGAATAACAATAGATATATAAATTTGATTTTGCGTTCTTGTAAAATAAATAATGAGACGCAGACACGCCAAATTTGGTCAAAATCGGACGATAAATGGCCGAGATCTAAGGGGGGGGGGGAAATTAGCCCCCCCCCCCCCCCACGGGCTATGCAATTTCAAAATAGCCCGGGCTATATAGGGTTAAAGGGGACCACCAGGCAAAGGACAACACATTATATGTTTTGGTACCGTTTTGTCATCAAATAGATACCCAACATTTTTCAAAGGGATGTGTAATTCATAAACAAAGCAATTAATTTCCACCACTTACGTCCTGGGGTGGTATTCTGTAAGTTCATCCTAGAGTTGATCTTAGGAGTTGCTCTTAAGATCAACTCTAAGAGCTCCCTAAGATGTGCATAAGTGGTATTCTGTAAGTTGCTCTTAGGACGATCTTAGCATGAATAATTAATTAGCTGATAAATATTCATGAGCCACGCCCATTAATAACCATTCGACAAATCATCATCTTTGTTTTCATTGATGAACAACAGTACTAATCATTCTGCAGAATTGTCAAGTAGATATCATGTGGCCACATCACTATTGATTGGTTGAGTGATTGATTGATTAATTCTTCTTCTTCTTCTTCCGATACTGTGCAGAACATCCTAGGAGTATACTCGCACAAGTTGATGTTGATGTTGAGCTCTCAGACACGAGTCTTCTTAATTGAGTGTTCTTAATTGATTGATTGATTGCAAAGTATATTACAGTATGATGCGGTGTCCGAATATGGCCCCCCCTAAGTTTTAACAACTGATATCTGAAAAAATATCTTTGAAGAAGCCACAAAATTTGTCAAGAATGAACTTCAAATGAAGATGAAAACAATGCCATACATATTTGCCGACTGTGATCGTAATTGTCCCGTAATGGCGATTTGCATTTCATTGCATACAAAAATCACATTGAAAGAGGGTGCCGTAATATGGCCCCCTATTTAAATAAAAGGTCCGTTTTCTTTGATAAATGATAAACTTTTTTCCAATAAAAGTGCTATCAAAGTGTTCTTAAAATCTTCAAGATTACATTTATCCCAAAAATATTTGTATAAACTTGACAAATCTGCCGAATCTGAAACGATGTCAATTATTCCCCTGTGCAAACAAATTTCCCATTCATTTGTACACTTTACTTTTAGCGCGCAGAAGATGATTTTTGCTTGCGCGATGAGTCTTATTGCGCTTAACCACAAAGGAAAATAGATAAGCAAAAGAAATTCACTGCGCGGAATTATCTGTGTTAATGCGCTTAATTAGCTGATAAGCGCAACAGGGGGGCCATATTTGGTAGCCTGATACAAACTACAACATCTTTTAACAGTATGACAGTATATAACAGCAATCGTATTACTCATTTAAACAAACTTCAGTTAATAAAGAAATGTGTAATTGAACAAACTCTCATAGAAAATAAAATAATACAAGTTTAAGCATCCTTTATTTCCTTGAGATGGAATTGAGATGTAATTGAGATGTAATATTATCTGCTTATCAATAACTGTTTGAAGAAAATATTTCTTCATATTTATTTGTATGGTAGGTGTACTACACATCGGCACTGTTTTTAATATCGGCACACCGCGTAATATTTGTTTTTGCGCGTGTTGTGAAAAATCGCGCATGTGATGATGCGCGCTACCCTTAAAAACTAAACTGGTCGAAATTTTGAGGAGAAATAATGCGTAGATCGTCCGCTACGAGTAAATTTGTGAAATTATGCCAATAAAATTAACATCGCACAAGAAATTTGGAGTTGCGTGCATTGTCAACGAGAGTTGAGGGGGGTGCCGGTATTAAAAACACTTCGAACTTGTGAAGCCACATATATATATGGAAAAGTAGTCCCATTTGCTCCCTGCACGCACGGCCGGGATCAGGGAGCGCGCACGCATATTACACAACGTGTCAAACTGTGCTCTTCATGGGCTCCTAACACGCTAGTATGAACATAAAATATTACCAATTCCAAACCAGAAGGAATTGAGAGCTGGGTCACTCGGCATTCGATTCTTTATATTTTTCTTTATAACATATTACAATTTGGAAGAGAATCGATATTGCATCTCGTCGGACCAGCTCTTGAAAATGACTCTTGCGCTTCATTTTCCCCCGCCTTTTTGTATCAAATACACGCAAATTGTACAGTAATGTAGGTTACGCGCGGCGAGGGTCAACTTTGAACGGTTGTAACTCGTCGGCCGAATGTTCTTACGATCTGGGTCTCTCGGTATTCGATGTTAAAAACATGAATTTATAACATATGTAAAACTCATGCTGATTGGTTACTGAACGTCGTCGGATATAAAGATTTACTAAAGAGCCTTTTATTTTTAAACCAATCACCTCTATGGACATATAGCGCCTCATTAGCATATCGGACGATTACGTCATATGACTGCTACATTCATTGGTGGGTGAACGTACGTACAGTATTTTGTACGTACATATTTTTTAAACATATTTTTTGTGCGCTTAACATTATGGAGATCAAATATGTTTAAAATCATGTAACGTTAGTGTTTTTTATTTCATTATAATCGAGAACAAAACTGCTGATCTAGAGCGATTTCCGCTCGAAAGATACTACAATCTACCTATTTCCGATAATGGATTTAAAAATGGATTAAAAAAATGGATTTAATGGGAATTTGAGTGCAAAACTTTTCCATATGAAAACCACGCGCGCGTTCGAAGGCGCTATCTCAAAATATAATTAATACATCGCAAATCTGATCATCGCATCAGAATCTGCACTATTTTCTCAATGTGTGAGTACAATTTCAAGAAATTTGTACAATTTTAAAGTTTTAAACTGTCGGAAATGTTTTAGTGTGCCGATGTGGGGGTCACTCAATCATACATGTTTTAAATACGGACACGCTTTAATTATTGCACACGTTAAACACAAAATTGTCACTTTTTTACTCTTCTGACTTTTGAAAAGTGACAATTTTGCCTTTAATGTGTGCTTATTCATGCATGACTTGATTGATCAACCTCATAGTCAATAAGTGTAGAAACAATTCTGCCAAGTTATTTTTCTCAAAACCTTTTTGTTAAAAAGTTACGCTGTTTTGATTAGGGGGGGGGGACTTATTATTTTTGTTTTGTTTAATTCAAACTAAGACTGGTTGTAGGCAGTCTTAAAATAAGATCAAAAAGTTGCTCTTATCTTCATCTATAGAATACCTCTTATCTTAGGATGCTTATTTGCATATATATGCATACATTTACATATTCGAAAAGTTGCTCTTAAGTTAAGAGCAACTTTTCAGAGTTGGTCTTAAGAGCAACTCTAAGAGCAACTTACAGAATACCAAAGTTGCTCTTAAGATCAACTTCACCTCCTAAGATCCTTACAGAATACCACCCCAGGTTCCCAACAGGCCAAACATTTGCGAGTGCGCAAATGCTATTCATGTGTATGTTTGTAGACAATAGAATCCCCAGTGAATCGGTCGCTCTGCACACATTATAGTCTTCGCAATTCAGACCGCATTAACGCATGCTTTAGAATGGTGATGCGTTTTCCAATTATGTATTTTTTTCTGGAAACATATTTTTGTGATCTTGTTGATGGAATGGAATACTAACAATGTTACCTTTCTTTAATAAGAATATTATTTGTGGGTGGTGGTTCCCTTTAAGCAACAATTGACTGTAGTCCAAGGCTTGACACTGGACATGATTCGCCTCTGTGAACAGAGACATGCCTGTCAAGACATATGTATGAAGATTATAAAGTGAACATTTATATTGTATAAATATAACTTATTGAGAGATGATGTTCATTCTGATACCCAGTAAAAGGTCACCACATTATTTATTAACAGCGAATTCAAAATGTAGTATTAATGATACATACACTCCCCCTGTCAGCGCCTTTTTTAGACTCGTCTTCCCGACACGCTGCTGACCCACGATCATAATTCGTGTTTCGTAGTTTGCTTTTGTCCCCTCTCGCATGGCTTCCTTATAGGCGTCCTTAGCTCCTGAACCACGAGCTAAAATTTCCAATGGGATCTTAATACCTGTGTGTAAAAAGGACAATGTACAATGTATCTGTGATTTAAAACCTAACATTCCTGTTGTGGCAAAGTTAAACATATTGTTTTAAACTTTAGTCTCCATATTTATAGAAATAGAGGGTTTTCCTTAAAAAGGGACAACCATATTTCTCCAGCAATACATCAACAAATAACCATACCTTTTAAAAATTTTGTTTATATAATTATATACATTATAATAAAGAAAATGCATTAAACTGAGATAACAGTCGATATATAGTGGGATAGGAACCCATATCAGTTCTTTGCGACACCCAAGATTTTAGATAACAAACACTCTTTTTTTTCAAAGACACATGTAATGTACACTTGAGTATTTTTTCTCTCTGATAATTTTGTTGTGAATTTGTTTGCTTGATAATGAATCCATGTGAGGCTACACTTAGTCAGGTGTTGGCATTCTAACTGTACAATTTTGATTTTAAAAATGATTTTGTCTTTGTCACATAGACGGACATCGCTCAGGTGAGAATCGTTACTCTAGGCTCTTATATGTAACCATAACCTGGAAGAAACGGTAAACGGCTATACAAAACACTGCGCGAGCACTACACACGTAACAGGTTTATAGATTCTCACACACCGATGCAGTATGCAGAAAAAACAAATTTCTTAACCCCTCAAAAAAAGTTCGGAAACTCAAGTTTGATCGATCATATCTCTCGTATTTTTTAATAAGAATACTCGAAATCAGTGTCACAATAAAGCCTCATTATATACCTTTCAAACGGTGCATTATGTGTAGTGATTATGCAATTGGGGCGATTGCAGTAGCCCAGAGAATAGGGGGAGGCAGGAAGTGAAATCTCGCAAAATGGCCCCAATGCATTCAATTTACGAGTGCATGACTGTGTTGATCAGTTTTCTAAAGGTTAACATTCTATTGAATACTGCCACCCTTTCAATTCATCAAAATTGTTGAATTGGATACCATTTTAATGGAAATTATCTCTTCATTACGATGGCATATTAATCGTAAGAATTATGCAAATGGAGTGTGTGCAGCGAACCGGAATATGGAGATGGGTCGAGTGTGAAATCAGACAAAAAGATATGGAGTTGACAAAAAATCAGAGCGTTGCATTTTTTTGGAGCTTTTGAGAGGATTTTTTAGCATTTCTAATAAAATATTCATGATCAAATATGATATCAACAGAAAGCCCAACAAGTCTTCTGTATGAAAATGTGAAATTTATAACGATTTTTGTGAAGGGCGGCTGCAGGGAGATGAATGGGAGGGAGCCTCAAAAGTGAACCATTTTGAAACGCTCTGATTTCAAGGCACTATTCATGCGTTTTCAATTGAATTCCTCTCATTCATGGCCAACTCATTCAAGTCGCATTACATCCTCTACACAATGGTATACAGATACCGACACCAAATCAGAGCGTTTTGAAATGGGTCACTTTTGAGGCTCCCCCACATTCATCTCCCTGCAGCTGCCCTTTACAAAAATCATTATAAATGTCACATTTTCATACAGAAGAGTTGTTGGGCTTTCCGTTGATATCAATTTAAATCATGAATATTTTATTTGAAATGCTAAAAAATCCTCCCAAAAGCTCGAAAAAAATGCAACGCTCTGATTTTTTGTCAACTCCTTATCTTTTTGTCTGATTTCACACTCGACCCATGTCCATATTCCGGTTCGCTGCACACACCCCATTTGCATAATCCTTACGATTAAAGGGGTAGTTTAGTTTTGGTAAGGCTGAACTTAAGTAGCCAAAACCTGCACAGTAACATTATAAACTAATAGTTATAACTCCACCATGCTCGAAAGGTATACAAAATTACAAACGACTAAGTAAAAAGCCTGTTATTATTCAAAAAGAGCCATTGAAACACAAGAGGGCGCTTTTTAAAAAGGCATTGGTTTCAACCATTTTTCATACAAAATTATGCATGTGATGTTTTATTGATATTATGATTAAATAGCGAGATCATCAACAACTATTTAAAAAACGCTTTTGAACATTTTTGAAAAAGTGCAAGCATTTTTTTATTTTTTTCTAAAAATCATCTAATTATTTGGGCCCGAAATAATTATAAGATCAGATATATTTATTGATATTTCAGCCGTTTCTGGGTCGATTTTGACCAAATCAAGTTTATTCTGCCATTAAAATTGCATGTTTTCTCAAATTCGACACTCAGTTTTTCATTACCTCACAAAAAAATTGTGATCTGCAGCGCCCTCTCTACCAAAACTAAACTACCCCTTTAATATGCCATCGTAAGGGAGAGATAATTTCCATTAAAATGGTATCAAATTCAACAATTTTGATGAATGGAAAGGGTGGCAGCATTCAATAGAATGTTAACCTTTAGAAAAACTGGTCAACACAGTCTTGTAAATTTAATGCATTGGGGCCATTTTGCGAGATTTCACTTCCTGCCTCCCCCAATTCTCTGGGCTACTGCAATCGCCCCAATTGCATAATCACTACACATAATGCACCGCTTGAAAGGTATATAATGAGGCTTTATTGTGACACTGATTTCGAGTATTCTTATTAAAAAATACGAGAGATATGATCGATGAAACTTGAGTTTCCGAACTTTTTTTGAGGGGTTTACATCAATATTCATAAACATAGTTAGTGAAGGAGGAAGAATGAGTAATTGCCCCTCTTCCTCACACACAATAACTATGCACCCATCTTTGTTTCTTCCATCACTCTAAATAGGGGGGGGGGGGGCGCCCCCCATGACATCTTTCGCATTCATTTTTCAACGCAAACAAATCTTGCGCTGAAATTTCATGAATTTTGTTTTCACATCTTGCGCACATTTTAAAACCCTATTTGTGAAAATCGGGGGTACGGTTGCAGAGACATAGCACATATTTGTGACCAACGTCACAAAAAATGGTGGTTTCCAATGATCTTGGGTGTACAATGTATGGGTTTTACAAGAAGTGTTGTCTGAAGAATGTTTTTCTGTTTTTCCTCAGATAACATCACTTTTGGCCATCATCAACTATGCTAGATAACAGAACAATGAGAAAAAAAGATCTAAAAACAAATAAATCCATAAGAAATTAAAAACAAAGAAATACGTAATAAGTCAGAATTTCAAGAAAAATTAGCATATTTGCATAATTAATTACAATGATAAATATGGAATTTCAATACATGTCATTAATTTGACAAAGTTATTTTTTTTATTATATTACAATTAAGCTACAAACATGCCAAAATTTGATTGCATTTCCTCCATAAATGCAGGGAAAACTGGAAAATATTTGCATCATTAATTAGACAAAAATTAAGAATAACATAGATATATAAATTTGACTATGCATTCTTGTAAAATACATGATGGGACACAGACACGCCAAGTTTGGTCAAAATAGGCTAATAAATGGCCGAGATCTGAGGGGGAGGGGGGGGGGGGGGCAAATTAGCCCCCCCACCCCCCCCCCCCCCCCTCTGGGCTATGCAGCTTCAAAATAGCCCGGGCTATATAGGGTTAAGGGAATAATGACACTGGGGTAACCTACATGTTCCATGCTTCAAAAAGATCAAAAGGGGGTAGCTGTGTGACCATTGTCAGAGTCCACCTATAGAATGTGGCTTGTCGAATAGTTTTAAAGTGTGACATTTGTAACATTTTACCCCTATGACCCAAAATTGATAATTAAAACGCTGCAAAAACTGTTTGGTAAACATTATAGAGAGGAGGGAAATCAGGAAAGAAATTCTATCCTTTTGACTTTGATGAGAGCATATCTCCTGTCATTGCTATTCACTTATTCCTCTTGAATATTCTTGATTACAAAAATAATCAATATTTTATGGACCACTTGTCTGCTTTCAATGCCCACAGGAGGAAGTCAACTACTCGCGGTGAAATGATGTGTCAGGTGGGGAACACAATAGCATATCCTAACCCGCTAATTGCATTCTCCGCCTGACAAATCATTCCACCGCGAGAAGTTGAAGAAATGGCTGCCTCCTAGCTGTGGGCATTGAAAGCAGATGGCAGTGGTTTATAAAATATTGAATATTTTTGCAATCAGGAATGTTCAAGAGCATGGGCGTCGATCTGTAATTGATACCCATTCATCAGGGGGGGATGATCTATTCATTCATCCCCCCTGATGAATAGGTATTACGTAAGTATCAACGCCCAGGTTCAAGAGGATATAAGTGACTAGAAATTACAGGATTTATGCTCTCATCATAACCAGTAAGTCAAAAGACTGGGATTTCCTTCCTGTTTCATTACCTTCTTGGCCTTCATCAGCAGCAGCATCGCTTGAGTTAATCCTGGTGAAGAATATCAAGAAAGAAATTCATAAGATGGGAGAACCACATGCTTAGGGATTTATTAACTGCTCCAGTGCAAGTCTAGCAATCTGGATGTTGGGGTTAAAATCTAGCCCAAATCATGTTTACTTTGGCGAGCTACATGAAGTCCTTAAAGGGTACCACCACCCCAAAATAATATTCTTATTAAAGAAAGGTAACATCTTTAGTATTCCATTCCATCAACAAGTTCACAAAAATATGTTTCCAGAAAAAAATATATAATTGAAACGCATCACCATTCTAAAGCATGCGTTCATGCGGTCTGAATTGCGAAGACTGCGATGTGTGCAGTGAATTGCGATGCGTGCAGAGCGAACGAATTGCTCGGGAATCTATTGTCTACAAACATAGAAAGTCATAGTGACTATTATGCGCTGTATAAAATATAGTATTACTATTACTATTTATGATACAGCAGTGTATTCAGTGTACAATAGGCGACACAGATTACACAAATTTACCAGAAATTATCACAAATATTTAATTTGCCTTTCAGTCATCCCTACAATAGTTAATGGTTTTTAAACTATAACCTTGAAGTTTCTGGTACATTTGTGTAATCTTTATCTCCTATTGTACACTGAATGAAAATTATATGAAGCTGTATCATAAATGATAATAATAATAATATATACTTACACCAACTGGAAAACATATCATTTGAATTCAAACTTTCTATTTATTTAATTTAAAAACACTTCCTCTTGCACTAAAATATTTACTTTCTTAAAGGGATCTAGTATACTTTGTTGACATGTGCAAAAAGTGATGAATGGTTGATGCAATGTATATTGTTGTTATCTCATATGTCCACAGGGTATTGTGTGAAAATTTCAAGTCAAATGGACATTGTATGGCCAAGTAATGAGTGAAAATGCAAAGTGATATTCAGTAACTCACTGCACTCACTTTGTACACGGAAGAAAAACTCACCCGGAGTTTTTCTTATCTGAATACTTCAATCATACATATCTTTGTAACGAAAGGGAAATTTGAAAAACCGAAACCTGTCCCGTGATTTTATTGTTAATACGAATACAACAAGGTATAAGGGAACCGCTAGAATAACAATTTTATTTTGAGGATTTGGACACTGTTACTAAGTCCCTTTAAAGGGATCTAGTAACTTTGTTGACATGTGCAAAAAATTTCAAGTCAAATGGACATTGCATGGCCAAGTAGTGAGCGAAAATGCAGTGATATTCAATAACTCACTGCACTCACTTTGTACACAGAAGAAAAACTCGCCCGGAGTTTTTCTTATGTGAATACGTCGATCGTACATATCTTTGTAACGAAAGGGAAATTTGAAAAACCGAAACCTGTCCCATGATTTTATTGTTAATACGAAATTACGAATACAACAAGGTATGAGGGAACCGCTAGAATGAACATTTTATTTTGAGGATTTGGACAATGTGGGTCAACACCAAATAATGTTTCTGCACTTCTAAGCAGGCCCCACATTCTCAATTGTTTTAATTTGCTATCTAGTTCTGTTCTACATTTATTTTGTATAACTTATTTTAAAAGTTTATGTATTGTATCTTTTGATGTTTTTATGAAGAATGCAAATCAACTGAAATGAAAAGAAAAGTTTCCTTGTCCAACTGTTAGCAATAAAACCTGCATTTCTATATTGAAACGCTATGTAAAATTGGTTGATTCAATGCCTGTCACAATTTTGGCCATCTCAAATTGTCCTTGAATACTTTTCAAAATAGCAAAAATTTATTTACATCTAAAATTAAGTTCACTATTAGGAAGTAAACTGGGTGGACTTTGTTTCCTCTGTGATGGTTGAACAGGGAGAAATGGACAAAATAAATTTTCATCCCTAATCAGTAGGCCTATCAGTTTGTATCTAACTTCCTCATTAACTATTGGTAATGTAGAACAGCATGGGCCATAGGAAAATTTATGACAGATATTGACAGATATTGTTTAGCTAAATGCTGTTCAAGAATATTGTTTTTTTTTATAACTAATAAATATACTTTTTATTTTTACGATATCCTTCGATATGATTTGCAATAGAAGTGAGGCTTTATTTCCAATCAATATGCATCAGTAGATTCCAAGTTTCCCGCCTTACCTGACATTGGGTTCCAGCAGAAGAGCCTGTAGAAATGAGTCCAGATTTGAGTAGGTCTGTCCATTAAATGTGAAATCCCCCATAGAGATGTGTGGCAGGCATTTCTGTCATTACATAATTAAAAATATGGCGAGTCAATTTTATTTCATCCACGCAGTACAAATATTTTAAATAGGAATCAGTGTATATATAGTCATCAGATCATTACACATCTCATTCCAGTCTCATCTTCAGCTCAACTGATGTTTGGCGGGAAAACACTGCTGACCAGCAGTTGTACATGTAGGCACTGTATAGTGATTCAATGTCTCTTTGTTTCAATATTTTAAAACTTGTTTAGGTTGAAATTAGAAGAGTTGTGAACTATTTTTTACATATTTGACCATTTTGACAAAGCATATTTGGTGGAAAATGACGAACTTGAAAAATACACAAACAACCCAACATACCACAAAGTCTGCTTTCATCTGTTCTATTGTTTGGATGAAGACATTACGGATGATGCAGTGCAGTTCAATGGTCAGGTTGATGAGGTCAGGCATCAGACAGATAGCCGTAGCAAGGTCTCTTGATGGTTGGTAGCTCAGATAGATGCCATTCAATGACAATGACTGGATCTGTAGGTTTAAAACATGTTCGACAAATTGGAGTTTAACACCCAGTCAAAATAATCAATGGTGGTTTAAATTTAACAGCAAATAAATGTCATCAATCAAATCATTTTGAAAATGACAGAGGCCGAGACCACCAGTTAAGAGTTGTGTAAGCGGGGGGACGGGGGGTGGGTGTCGAGATTTTTTCGAGAGTTTTTAGAGAGTGAGGTGTCCGTCAAGAACTTGAGGGGGTGTCGCTCATAATTATTTGCGGGGGAGGGGTGTCCGTCAACAATTTCGAGGGGCGAGGTGAATCGGTCAGAATGATTTGAGGTGGAATGTCAGTCAAAGTTTTTTTGAGGAGAAGGGGGTGTCCGGCAATAATTTTTGAGGCAGAGACCCGTTACAAATTGTCAAGGCCGTTATTAAATTGCATTTTTCTGGCCTTCAATAAACTTATATCTATCCAGTTAAAGGGGACCACCGGGCAAAGAACAACACATTATAATATGTTTTGGTACAGTTTTGTGATATCAAATAGATACCCAACATTTTGCAAAGGGTTGTGTAATTCATAAACAAAGCAATTAATTTCCACCACTTACAGAACCACTACTATTTCCTGATTCCATACGGACCAACCATTTGCGAGTGCGTCAATTCTATTCACACGTAGGTTTGTAGACAATAGATTCCCGGGCGATTCGTTCACTCTGCACACATTAGTAGTCGCGATTCAGACCACATGAATGCATGCTTTAGAATGGTGATGCGTTTTCCAATTTTTTTTTATTTTTTTCTGGAAACATATTTTTGTGAACTTTTTGATGGAATGGAATACTAAAGATGTTACCTTTCTTTAATAAGAATATTATTTTTGGGTGGTGGTACGCTTTAAAGCTGAAATCCTAGAGAATGCTAAACACTAACATTCTCAATTTTGATATTCCAGAGGAATTACCCCAACTGACAGAGCTGGTCAAATATGTTAATGCATGGTCATCATTGGTACAGTTCAAATTGACACATTGATATTGCAAACTATATAGACGTTCTAATAACAGGAGCATGCAGCAATACAGTAAGGAGTCTTCATACACATGACCAGGTACAACAATTAGGCTCAACAAGAGCATGCAGCCATACATAAAGGAAGGCTCACGCTAATGTACACACGACCAAACTAGTAGCCTACCCATGCATATACTCCTGGCAGAGAGCAGCAGCAAGGAGTGAATCACATGTTGCAGACAGAAGTGCTTAGGCTTAATTGGTTTCTTAGGCATATTGTCAGTCAAAAACGCCGCGGCTTTCATGGGCTTACCTGATAATCAGACTTTGTGTTGAAATCCCTATTAACATGTACTAGAAAGATAAAACTGAGCGCTTCAAGTCTTTTCAAAAGAAAAAACAAAGTCTAAAATAGAGCGATATCCAGGTGATTATGTGTGGCGCAGTGGAAGGCAATATCGATCCGTCTTTTTATAGCACATATTACTCGCCAAGCCTGGGACGAAGTATGACCCTAGCTAGATAATCCGTATTTTGTGATCGTAAAACTGAGAAAGTCAAAGGACAACCCGGACCGCTGCATCTGTAGGGATTAAGATTGCTGAATAGAGAGGACAAGTCATTATCATATTTGTATTGGTATAGACTTGGAAACCCGCTGCAGCATTTAATTTGCTATAAAAAGACGGATCGATATTGCCTTCCACTGCGCCAATATAATTATCTGGATATCGTGCTCTATTTATAAAGACTTCGTATTTTCTTTTGAAAAGACTTGAAACGTTCAGTTTCAGCTTTCTAGTGCATGTTAATCGAGATTTCAACACAAAGTCGGATTATCAGGTAAGCCCATGAAAGCCGCTGCATTTTTGACTGACAATACGCCTTACCAGGGTTCCAATGATTGGCGGCAGTCAGGTGCACATCAGATAATGCCAAAACACATATTTGTATGTGGAAAATATAAATGGACGAACCATGTTTTTTCCTTCAAATCGTCGCTGGGCAATAAAAAGGGCAAAATGGCCGATATTATCGTCAAATATCGATTTTGTTTTTATTTTATTTTCAGATAGAGTTTTTTAAAACCTATCCGATGATATGTTTAGAATTCCCATATGTGCCCCACTTTTTGAGAAAATCAAAAATAACAAAAGGACAAAATGACAAAATTGCGCGTATTTGGGCAACAAAAAGGACAAAATCATTTTCACGAACTGCCGAGAGGTGTTATTTGGTTAAGAATCAATGTATAACGAATGAAATGTGTTATTTTACTACTTTTCCGTAAGAATATAGCATTGATCACAATATCCGCACATGCGTACGGCCACAAGTTTAACCAATTTTAATTAAAGTGACTACGAAATAACCCTTGCATGTTTGGCATACACGACTAAACGCGCATATGATATGGGCAATAAAAAAGACAAAAATGGATTTGCCCTTTTAGCTGCCCATTATTGCGCCAAGTCGCGCGCATTGCCTGTGCATTATCAATGCGCGTAAAAGGGCAATTCGCGTTTTGTCCTTTTTCATGCCCAATATCGACGCGATATCGTGCATGTAAAAAGGGCAAATTCAGAAATGCGTAAATAACTCCGTTAAAAAGAACTGAGCGTAGGCCAAATTAAACGACTTGATCGCTTTATAGCATACATTACTGTTTCACTTAACAATATTACTGGATTTGGCATTTGAAAAATATAATTGCCCAAAATGTCAAAATGTTGTTTCTTCCAAAAAAGTAAGTATCGTTTTTTGCTATCGATACCGTCAATTTGTCCTTTTAATTGCCCAGCGACGAAATAATTAAGCTCTTTTAAAGATAAGTATAGCCAGCTTCTAGTCAATATCTAGGTGAGTGACCTATTGGTTACATATCCTATTTAAAAGTTCACACTCAATAGTCAAGACACGCCATACACCATTATGTGAGCTACATGTGCATTATCTATTTTAATGTTATCTATCACGTCATATATCGCTCAAATTATGAACAGAGTCATCCTGTGATAAGTCCATGACCCCATTATCAATTGGCTCTAAAAGGGATACAAATTGTGACCTTACACCACAAAACGACCGTTATGTCGCGGAGATAGTTTCTCTGTTATTAGCTGAAATAGTCAAATTTGGTTTAAAATATGAAATTCAGGATTTTTGTATTTCTTGAATGAAGGTATCTTAATCTGCATTCTGTGAAATTTTGATCATCAGAAATCATGTTTAAATAAGTTTTTTCATCGAATACAAATTATTAGATATACTGCGCTTGAATGGACGCCAATCTTTGAAGTAGCCAATTTCTCCCTTGTTTTAAAATTGCTTCAGCCATTTTCCAAATCTTTGGCGCTAATTTTCAGAGGGTTTGCCTTGTCTGAATATGACAAATTATATACCATTTTAAAGGTAATGAATTCTACTGTAATGTCATGTAAAAATCAGCATAATCATTTTCCCCGACTTATTGGTCGTTTTGTGGTGTAAGGGCACAATTGATACCATAACTGAAAATATAAATTGACATACCATGGTGGCTTGTCCCTTTGTAGCAAGGATGCTGTAGAAGTTGTCATGCATAGTACAGCTGTCCATGATAACAGTCTTGAGAGAGGTAGATGTGCAGATAGCTTCTGCTAACCCAGTGGAGAGCATCAATGTACAGTCTCTGTCTTCAACCTTCAACTGAGCCTGTATTGTAGGGTAAAACACACATAGATTAAAAAAAATTTAAAAAACTAGTTAATAAACAAGCCTTAGTGTAGAGTATCCTGCCTTTATTCCAAGACTTCAAAAGACCTGGAATATATTGGAAGAAATACAAAAGCAAGACAATTAATCCAGTTAAATGAACGAAAATACATTGCAGTGTTAGAAACTTGATACATAGTATATAAATAGCACAGTCGATGAGTACAATAATACAAAAGTACAAAAGTGTAGTATAAGAATTGCCAAAAAATACTTGGCAGATAAAAATAACCATGGCTATACTTAATTTAAATCAACAAAGGTATACTAGCTGCACACGCAGAAATCGGGGGTTTTGGTCAAAGGCTATCATGATTTTAGCGATAGAACGACCTTCAAAAATTCTCTAAAACGTCACTATCCCCATGCATAGTCATCATAAACATGGTAAGAGAGACTCGGGCATTCTACCCCTCCCCACACCCCGTCAATTTGCACATGTCATGCGATGCAACCGATCCTTGCATTATTTTAATCATAGTAACATGATCATAATTGTAGCCATGCAAATTCAGTTTTCCCCAGTGTTATATTGTCCATTTCATTCTGCTCGTGTTTTTTGCCAATAATTGCTTTAGAGGGGGAACACAACCCTGATAACCCATTAAATAGCAGTACAGCAAAATAATGCTGTTAGTTTTGCATCTTTTTGCCCTCAAATAATATTTCAGAACCCTACATCTCCCATATCAAGGGTGTGGCGGGTAAAATGCAGTGGCGTTTTCAGACTTATTGGAGAAGGGGGGGGGGGGGGCACACACATTTTGTTTGTTTGATGTTTTTATTCTAATTCATTTGTTTATTTATTTATCTATTTATTTATTGTTTTTATTCATTTATTTGTTTATTTTTTATTTATTTATTTATTTTTTGGGGGGAGGGCGGGGGCACACCTTATTTTTTTGTATGTTCCCCTTATGTTTTTATTGTATTTCCTGGTTATTGTGGGAGAGGCCACAGGCCCTGTGCCCCCGTTATTACGTCACTGGTATCAATTTACTGCTCCTCGTAAAAGTGTAATTTCCAAATTCAGTATTATCCCCCTGGTATACGTTTCGTATTCCTCTGAAATATTTAGCCAAATCGGCAATGGGCATTTTGCAGCCTCCCTTGTCGTTGATCTGGACAACCACCAGAGGCCGGGGGTGACTCAAGAATGCTTCTACTGCAAAACGTATACGCTTCGATCCAGTTGGTCAGGGAGTCACCAAAATCTCGGGGGAGGCACGGCTAAGTGGGAACCTCCCGGGTTGAAGTTTTCCGTACAATATAATTTATAAGAAAATTAACACTTGGCCAAAGCGATTAAGAGGACTCCGAGGCATGTACATGGTTGTTCTTCTAACTGTGTGGTATAAGCGCACTCCAGCAAAATTTCCTGGGCTAAACTGAAGTTGTCATCTTCTTGGTGATGCCAAGGCGATGCAAACACGATGCCATGCGGAAGTAGCGATCATTACCAAACCATCCGCGTACTACAATTATTTACATTTATCCCAACCAGGGTAGTTTTGCAACCTGAAAATTCAAAAGGGTTTCTAGATATATTACACGCTATATCAAATCCGTTTTATATTCGTCAAAAAAAAAAGGTGCGGCTGTAAATCTTTAGCCAAAGCTCGGCAGCTTCATTCGGCAATGTGAATGTGCAGCCTCCCTTGTCGTCGATCTGGACGATGACCACGTACGGGGGGGGGGGGGGGTGACTTGAGAATGCTTCTACGTCCTCCGCAAAGCGTATATACTTCGATTCGGGAGTCACCAACAATCCATACATTCGGAAATAATATCGCTAATGATATTTGTTTGTCTCGCAATGTATGGTCAAACTAGGAATCCATACATTGTCAGATTCAAATGCATGTTTTCAACAATGTGCAGAATTTATGAAAAATTACTTTCATTTCAGTGATATCGCAGATAAAACACAAACAACTTTTATTCCAATGACTTTGTGATATATGTCAAATATTGTGTGTTGTACACATAATGTCATTTTACAGTCCATATCCCAAGGTTATCTGGGCCCTCGGGCCAAGAGGCACTAAAATGAGAAAATCTTGATTTTACTCGCTGGACTGGACTACCAGGAAAGGGTTCATTTCTATTGATTAGGTTATCCCTTAAAATGACTGAATTATGGTGCATGTAACAAATTTATGATTACAAATATATAATATTTGTTTGCTTACCAGTATGTGAATACAGTGTATTAAGAAATAAATTGGTATGGAGAGTGTTGTTTTTAAAAATAAAAACATACAGTAGCTTAGTGTAAAACATACACAAGTTTCATTCTGTAAAATCCGCCTTTGACACTCCAGCTCTTCTTGACATGGATTGTGAATTTGGAAATAACTGATTTCCGTTATTGTTGTAAAATACAATAATGACATTATTTTAATGATGGGCAAACTGAGTATGACCAATTATTTTGTTTTAAATCAAATAAAAAAAAATATTTGTAAATATGAAAGGATAATGTATAATCTATAAAGGCAAAATAGCAGTAGATACTTACAAAGTCTGGTTGCACAAACATGTAGCCTGCTAGTGTGTGAGCAGTCCTCATCTCTTCCCTCCCAATTGTCATTGCTTTCATGCCAGACAATGCATTCATCTTCACCACTTCAGCTGCATCTCTGTCATGGCATTCAAATGCTACATCCACCAGGAAATCCCTCTCACTCTCCTTCCGCCACTGCATCTGCCCCTCACTCTCACTCTCCCTCTGCCTCTGCTCCCGACTCGGCATCTGTGCCTGGCTCTGCCACAATGACTGCCCATCCTTCCATTTTTCACCTTCCAACTGCTCCTCTGCCTGGATGCCTTGGTCTACCAACTGGCTCATCCTGGTCAGGATATCGATTCCAACCATCTTGTCATGTGCCGTGCAGAAGTACAGAAGGTATCTGAACTCCTCTTTCTTTGGCAGCACCACCTCTTCCATCAGCCGCACATACTCTTTGTGGTTGGAATAGTAGAGTGATGCAAGGTGTATTCCCGCCATATACTCTTGAAAGAGTTTATGGGGGAAGTACACCTTAGACTTCATGCGGGACTGGGTCGTATCGTGCCATTGTGCCTTTGGGATGAGCAGCTTATCTTTCGTCAGGAAGCCTATCTTGCAGGCGGTCATCATTGCCTCCTCACTGTCCTCAAATTCCTTCTCATTGAAGACCATGTTCTTATCAAGAAGACCATCAAAGGCGATCTTAGCAACTGGCTTTAACAGCTCATCAATGTTCTTGATGGAACTCAGATAACCGGGATCATCTAGATCCATGTAGATCTTCTGGACGAAGTGCTCCTTGAGAAACAGAAACATCTCCTTCAACAGTTGTGAAATCGTCTGCAACTGCTGGACTTGTCTACACCTTTCTTCCCTCAGTTCACTCCACATCAAGCACAGTATGGAGATGTAGATTGGGTAAGGTGCCACGTTCTCTGCTATGAGGTCATTGTCTTGCATAAACTGGATCAGATTAGTGGCTTTCACACTGTCGTTCCTAAAGTACTTCTTGATGTACACCGAGATGTTTTCTTTTGTGAATCCCTCAACCCTGATGAAGGTATACAGCCTTTTCAGCTTTGCATCCCATCTGATCTGAATTGCCTTCCAGGGACGGGATGTCACCAGGACAAGACAGGTTTCCAGTTGGTCTGAATAGAGAGTCTCTACAATATTTGTCTCGGGAGTAGTAGTGTGGCTAGCTTGAGAAGCCTCGGTTGTTTTTGTGTTGCTTCTTGGTTGTGCTATGTCTCTATCTGCCTGGGTGCTTTCAGGTATGATATTCTTCTTGAACTCATCTAGCCCATCATAGATGATGAAGACCTTGTCTGGATGAAGTAGGATGTATTCATCCAGCTGGCAAGCTCGAACTGGATTGTCCTTCTTCATGTAGGTTTTGACTATTTCTCCATTAGTGCAACCCTCAGATTCTAGCAATGGAACAACAAGGACCATGTCAAATTGCTGGAACGGATGTGTTCCTATAACCCAGTCCCATGCTATCTTAGCACAGAACGTGGTTTTGCCAACTCCAGCTTCTCCCTGCAGCATTATTCGTTTGGGTTGTTCCCCATTGACCTTCATGTTGAGTAGGTCTTTATAATCCAGTTCTTCCCAACTGTATTTGCCATCTTCTTTGAGCATCCTCAGGTTTGTGTAGATGTCTTCAAATTGACGAAGGGAAGTAGGATCTAGAGGGTCGTCTCTTATCTTACACAGGTTTGTTTTATAGAAGAATCTCAGATCTTCACAGCACCTTCGTAGCTCATCCTCTGAGAGGGGTGATGCAGATCCAGCAGATGATGCCTGACCTACAAAGAAAAGTAAAAGTATTGCTGGTACAACTAAGAAAAAATTAAAGTTATTAAAACTCTTTCGTTCAAACCCATTCATGATGGTCTGATTTTTCTATAACATGCATTTTTATAGACCGAAACCCAAATACATCTATTTTGGGGACGAGTCCTAAATGGGTTGAAGCTAGGTGGTGGAAAATAACATGTTATAGTAAGTGGAATTGCTCTTTGCAAGGATTTGGGCAGAGGAATACTCATTTTGAAATATTTTGAAGGGATCTAGTAAACTATTGATACATGTAAACAAAAAAAGACAAAGATTGGTAAAATATGTATAACTGTAATCTGAAACATGTTGATCATCATATTATGGCCAAGTAAGTTAAATAGCAAAAGTGCAAAATTATATTTGCTGACTCATCGCAAGATGTTTTTCAATGGAAAGTGGACAGTTTAAACTCTAAACTGGTTTCCTTCTTCTACTAACAAATCAACACAGGCCACTGCATGAATGAACCACTAATGTTGGAAGTGACGCTAGTTGATAAAGAAACGTTACTTGATCCATTTAAAGACAGTATGTTAATAAATTGGTGTGAATAAACTGTTTCTTCCATATCTTTTCTATTCATTTAAATCCAAACAATCATACACACATTTACTTAAATGTAATTAAGATACAAAAGTGCACTAACCACCCCTAACAACAAACACATAGTAGATTTGCATTAATTCAATAAGCTTACCTCTTCTTTCATCTTCCATCATTGAAGCAGTGCTTGCCACTGAATATGCTGATGGTGAATCTGTAAACACCAGAAATGAAAATGAAACACTATCTGAGGATGCATGATTTTTACTATTCCAATACTTTCAAATGTTATACATGTACAGCAGTATCCAGGGCCCATCACTTACACTGGCCTGGTGACTTGGGACACTGTTCTTTGAGCCAACAACAAATCTATGAAAGTCATAATTTGGTGGCTGGATTGGGCAGTTGTATATTCAAACTGACAATGAAAGAATAACTAGATCTTGAATTCTTGTATGTCAAGCCTCATCCAGTAAGTTTTGATAAAAAAGAGAGTGAGAATTGAAGGATAGGGAGTGTACCTATTATCATAATTATTTACAAATGAAGTTACATTTGAGGGCAGTAAAGAGGATAGTTTTCCCTGCCCGACCAAGCCATACATACACTTGCCAAAAAGGTTAATGTAGAATCCAGAATGGCGCAAATTGTTAAACATGTTAATTTTCCCCCCATGATCATCTTTATCATGTTTAACAAGTATGTGATCTCAATTTCATGATTGCCACTATTTAACCGTATTGTAAAAAAAAAAACAGGAACAAAAAAGGGATTTGATTTGTTTTAGCATGATTGATCGTACCTGTATTGACTTTAACATCTGCCCATACAACAATTTATACATAATTGCTTGAATTCAGTCAAATGGTTGCAATAGCAAATCAACATGAAGTTGATTCATGAGATATTTTCCATGATTGTGTTCCATCTCTAAGGTGTAAAGCTCGAAATGAGTACAGGGCTACAGGCCCGATGGCCCAGGTCCACTAAAAAATGCTGCGAGGCCAATACAAAATATGAAATGTATATGAGTTTGGTTGCCCGATCAGGTCAATAAATACTGAGACCATAATGTGGACAAGTGCATTATTTTCGGGCATAATGGAAGGATTATATTCTGGTAAAAGATCAGGACCCCGTTGCAGAAAGACATACAATTAATGCCTAGACATTAAGATATTATCTTAGCATGACTTTTGAGTGAATATGTTTAAACATGACGTAATTGTCACATTGATTGTGAGGACCAGGAGCGTGGTGTTTAATTCGACCAAGGAGGTACTAGTCCCTCCTTCATTCGACTTCCTTGCTCTGAGCTTCTGAGATTGTTAATCTCTATGCCAACAAACTCCCACTGGGTTTACTTCCCCCTCAAGGGCTAGCACAGTCAAACAGAAAAGCTGCACTGTGTCCCCGCTGTGCAATGCTTAGGTCATAGGTCTATGATTGCATGGGAGGAGATTTTTGTCCTGCACGGTTACTAAGTATAGTTTTCTAGACTTATTCATTCTTATTCATAGTATGGCCGGCGCAGTGATGCCTGACGGACAAAAAGCAGTGATCTACATGTATATCCTCTCTGCTATCCTTCCTACTATGTTTTATTATTTGACTGTTAACCCTTTCAGGACAGACTTATTTTGCAACAACAAGTATTCTCCATAGACCAATGCCCGAATATTTTGGGACCAGTCCTGAATGGGTTAACAAAACAAATTTCAGTCTATACTTATATACATGTAGGTTTTTATGGACCAGCTGTTCCAACATACATAACAAACCCAAACACTCTGTGTGTGTGTATCGAGACTAGCGCACAGACGTACTTGATTGACATGTATAACATCTGCTCAGTACTTTGAGTCTTCAGTGCAGTGGGGCTAGTGATAAGGAAGTGATTAAAATTGTCTATGGCATGGTCTTTGCTCAAACTAGCGGAGGTTTTCAACACCAGAGAGTACCTGAAAATAGGCATTATATTCAGGTTGTCCAGCAACCCAAGAAATATGTAATTTAATTTGGTATAAATAGCCTAATACGATGGGGACTGGTCGGCTCGCCCCCCGTCCGGTCGCCCCCGTTACATACTCGCCTCCTATACAAGGTCGCCTCCTTACAAAGTCGCCCCCTAATTGTCAGGACGAGTCGCCTCCTATACAAAGTCGCCTCCTGTACAAAGTCGCCCCTTACGTACAAATGCACTACGCGCTCGCGGCTAACGCCGCGGCGCATACTAGCGGCGCTAATATAGTAATAGAGTAAAATAGACTGATTCCTCTTTGTTAAAAATGATCTTTATTTGTCATTGCATCAATCTGATTTTAGACTGATTCATCTCGATGTTAAAATGATCTTGATTTGTCATTGCATTAATCTGATTTTAGACTGATTCATCTCGATGTTAAAATGATCTTGATTTGTCATTGCATTAATCTGATTTTAGACTGATTCATCTCGATGTTAAAATTATCTTTGATTTGTCATTGCGTTAATCTGATTTTAGACTGATTCACATTAAAATGATCTTCGAATGATGATTAATATGCATATCGAGAATATTCATGCTCTCTAAAGTTCTGAAACTCTACATAACTTCCATCGTTCTGAGCTGTGCCTGAGGGCATCAAAATAAAATAAAATGTAAACGATGTAAAGTAACCAGGACGGACGGAATCCATACTGCCTTTTTAGAATATATTGCACTAGATAAAACATTTGTTTTTAAGTCGATTATAAATCAATTGCCTTTAATT